>VDFB02273451.1:0-40417 GCA_007258455.2 Sequoia sempervirens
TAAGACAAGTATTCTATTTGCTACCAAGTAAAGGGCCAAGCTAGAGATAGATAATTTTCTAAATGGGAAAAGAAGAGAAGGGTGGGACTCAAAAATGTTTTTGGTATATTTTATATGCCCACGTGCAGTTCAAAAATAAGAGTTTTAATCATGACATGTGCTAATTTTGTGTTTAATATGGGGTTATGTTCTCCTCTTTACCACTTTTCTAAATCTTCAGGCCAATCTATGGTATATGCCTATAATCAGTTTGGAAATGGGGTGTAAATATCCATGCAAAAAAATTGGGATAAAGTAAATATAGTCTTGTTTTGAGTCTAATTTTTAGACTTGACAATGTAGTTTTCCTCTTGTGAATCAATATAATACATATTCTTGTTCTTGTAATTTAGTCTATCTCCATCTTTTATTAAATGCTTCAAGGAATTTTTTAAATTTCTAGATGCTAAAAAATTAGCTAGTTTAAATTTAAGAAATGTGTTAAATATTTCTATTAGGAATTCATCTTATTCAAAAATATTTCTAACCTTGTATGTTGGGTGTTCTAACTAGTAATGGATAGCTAAGAATGAACACATTTGAGGGTCTAAGTTCTATAAGACAAAGACAAGTCAATTAGGCTAATCTAAAACTATGAATTACTTTACAATTGTTATTATTAGTTCTAGTTTGACACTTTCTACAAGATTAGACATCAAACATGTCTAACCCTATTGATTACAAATGATCCAACATATCAAACCTCTAAATGAAAAATATATACAAAATTTATAAGTTCTGTGTTTGTTTGTCTTCATGGAGCTTAAAGGTACAAAGGAAAAACCTCAATGCTTGTTAATTTATTAGTTCTTTGCCTATTTGAAATAAGGGTGAGTAATTCTCTACAAATTATTTCTTCACAAAGTTTGTAAAATTACAAAGGACCATACCTGCATTTATTAAATAAAAAATCTTTTTCTCATACATATGTGGATTTTTCAATTATATAAATTTTAAGGTTTCAGTTAAATAATTATATGAAACTAGCTGAGTATGGATTAATGATAATAAATATGGCTTCTAGTTGGGGTCTCCACCACTTCTGACGTAGCATCCACATGCACAAACTTATCACTCATAGGGTTAACCAAGGAAGGTGGGGTATCCTCAAAAGTAGTGGAGGGCTTCTTTTTCTTCTTGGGGTACTAAGAAAATGAGGGAGTGGACCCTCCCCTAATATGGGGCTAGTGAAGGAGGGGGATTCAGTGATAAGGCTTGGTTGATCACTAATAGAATAAGGGATTAATGGAAGGGGAGGTAAATCACACCCCTCTTAGATTATAACACAAAATAATCTAAAGAGAAAAGTAAGAAGAATGAAAAGCTAATGGAAAAATGATTAAGCAAAGACAAATGGAAAGAGTATATGGTTTGGAACTAGCCCTCCAAAATAACATACCTTATAATATGAAAGGAAATTTCATCCTAGGGATGAGGGAGGGACTTCGTAGCATAACTTGAATGTAGTTTTTTGAATGTTTCATTCCCCCTTAAGAAGGAACATAGTAACTCCTCTTTATTGCATCTATCCTTCAAATTATTTTTACCCTCCATAGACATTCTAGTAACTTGATTGATCAAATCCTTTGTGATTTACATATCAATCCATCTCATTTTTATAACCCTAGAGTTAATTTTTAGCAAAATTGATTGATAATGCAAGGTCATATCCATCAACCTTTTTCATTAAATTTAAGAATCCACCCTTCTTAAGAATGTGCCACACCATAGATTGTTGTTCACCTCCTCACAAGATATGGGGTCCACCTATTCCTATCCCCACCCATTATCTTGGAATGTTGTGTAACCTAAAAAAAGAGAAGAAATGCTTATTTAGATTTGAAATGGGGCCATATATATATATATAACTTAAAGAAAAAAGGCAATAAGATTCATAAAGTGTGAAGATATATCCACATAGATGAAAAGACAATCCCATCCCAAAGACCTTATAATACAAACCTCGAAGGGATTAGTAAAACAACCAAGCAAAGTCTAAGTTTTTTTACTTTAGATGAGAAATATAACACCTTGGGGGAGGTCCTCACACCTAACCCACCTAGAATGGCCATCGTGCGCCACCCTCCACTTGGAAAAAAATAGCCACAATATTCCTATTCAAAAATATGTCACTTTAAGATCCAAAAAGGACCTAAGCAATCCAATGTCATCATGAATTATATGATTAATGGACCAAAAGGGTTTATGAGATTTCAAGAGATAAATTATTATGTTCAAGGAATCCCCCTTCACAATCAAGTAATAAATTTTAAGGTACTCATTGATGCAAGTTTTGAAGTACCTATAAGTCATGCCACATGTTAAATTTATGAAAAACACAAGACGCAAGATCAAACAACAAACAATAACACCTTTTACACATGAGATTGCAAAAAAATATTTGTTATTTTCTCAACAAGAAGTCATTGAAAGAAAATTTTGCTTGAACCTCAAGAGATATAATACAATAAAGGAGAGTTCTTATAAGAGAAAACCATAAATGAGAAAGGGATTAGATCACGACAAGTGTTAACATCCTATGAGATGAGACAAAATGATCTAATAATAGCTCACTCTAGTAACAAAAAAATGCACACCTAAGTTTACCTTAAGTGCATAAAATGAATTAGCTTAATAATCAATTAAAGATTAATTACTTATTAGCTAATGTATGATTACTCTAAAACCCCCTCCCCCCCCCCTTAAGTGAAAAATCAGAGAGTAGCTAAAAACCCTAAAAAGTGAATTCATAAAAAGAAAAGAATGCATGATGGATCTCAACAAACAAGGCCTAATGAGGTACCCATGTACAAACAATCTAATCTCTCACAACTAAAGAAAAGGAGAAAACCTCATGGGAAAAACTCCTCTCCCAAGGAGAGAAATGAAAATGAAGGACTAAGAAGCCTCCAAAATAGTGTCCCAAAAAGAATAGGAACATGAAGAACATCATTGAAGCACGAAGAAGTTGTAGACAATTATCGAATGATGACTGTTATAGTACTAAAATGAAGAACCTTTTCTGAAACAAATGATGATGAAGGTCAAGAAGACAGGAATTTGCATGAGTTCCCCCAACGACACTTCTCAAATCAGATGGAAAATAAAGGAAAATATCTGGAAGTCAAAGATACAAATGGCATATGAATCTGCACAAGTGACCCCAATGACATTACTCAACATGCAAGATGCAAGTTAAAAAAAATAGGTACCAATAGTTTTAAAAACACTGATCAAGTGAAAATGGAAATCGCCTCTAGAAAGAAGAATCCAAGAGTTTCCATATGGTAAATGCTCCAACTCACCAAAACACATGGGTAACTAGCTATTGCATCCGCTTAGTACATAATAACAAATATTGAATACATAGCTCACTTCAAAATGAAACCAAGGAAGCATTAGCACCAATAGTAGAAATCCCCCATAATGTTGACAAGGGAGAGCCATGACAGGTTCACTGAAACTATGTGTCACCAAGAAGTCCATGAAGGAGAACCAAGAACATTTGAGCATACACAAAAGAGTACCTGCAACTGAAAAAAGGTATTTTTTCCATAACAACTTCAATGTACACAAAAAATTGAATAAATTATACTTGGAGAAAAACTAGAAAAAGTGCATGGATAGTTGTGAAGAGCTCTGGAAGACCTTTCCAATATCATTGGAATCACAAAAAAAAAAAACTAGTCAAAATTTGTGAGCTTAGGTGTGAAAACAACACATTTGACTTTGATAGATGATAACATATACCAGTAGAAAAAATTGGTGATGATACCCACACCACTATAAAGTACGCAAAACCATCTTTTCGTTGATACCTTGTTTTCCCAATTTCGATACCGTATGCCCATGTTACGACCAAAAGAAAAAATAACTCTTTTAGGGCCAAAGGGAGCTTGGAGGGGCCCTACCAACAAGCCATACCACTAACATCAATGGAATATTCATAGAATATTCCCTTGTCCTAAGAAAAAACTGGATTGCTTGCAAAAACTTTTGGTGTCTAGTATGTGCTAAAAAATTGAAAAAATATGCTTCGCATAGTGGCCGCCAAAAAGTAGCCAAAAAAATAGATGGTACTAGAAATAGTTTTGACGTTGACTAGTCGTTTAACTCCCACCAGTCAGCCGACCGACTAGTAAAAATAAAGGTCGTCGAGATTACCAACAATAGTCGGTGGTCAGTGTTGAATAATCATCAATTGGTTGAAAAAGCTGCTACGGAAATGGAAGTGTCGATGAATCAAAGCAAGAGGCAGAAGAGGAGGGCTAACAGGTAACAGTCAACATTGTTGCCAGGCATTTTAAAAATTTGGCACTAGGTGAGAGGGGCCAACAAGACACCCATGTGGGTGGCAGAGGTACCCTAATGGTACCTTGCATAGATGTACTAAACTTGTAGCCTTTTTTAGAAAAAATCTACAACACTTTTTTTCTAGCAGTCATACGGTACGACTTCATAGACTGTTGAACTAAAAAAAAATCCTCAAAATCTCTTGACACCAACTATAGGAAAATTTATAGTCAAAATTCATATGTTTGGCCTCCTAAATGCAATGGTGAGGTCCTTTTTGCACCAAAGTGCACAAAAAATCACCCAATTCCAAAAATTACAAAAAAATAATGAAGATTCCAAATTTGCTCATATAACCCTAGTTGAAAAAAAATCAAAAATAGAGAAGGGGTTCGTTGAATCCACACTTCGATACCATATTAGAATTGTGAAAAAAACACAAGATACAAGAACACCTTTCATGCATGAGAGTTGCAAACAAAGATTTGTTATTCCCTCAACAAGAAAGAAGTTAAAGAAAGAAAAGCTTGCTTGAACGTTAAGAGAGATAATACAATGAAGGAGAGTGTTTATAAGAGAAAACCCTAAATGAGAAAGTGATTAGATCATGACAAGTGTCAACATCCTTTGTGATGAGACAAAATGATTTATAATAGCTCACTTTAGTAATAGAAAAAAACTCCTAAGTTTAGCTTAAGTGCATACAACGAATTAGCTTAATAATCAATTAAAGATTAATTATTTATTAACTAATGCATGCTTACTCTAACAACACCTACAAGTTGGAACAAAAAAGTTGTCACTCTACTTGAAAGGTGGCTAGCCTCAAGAGTCTTCAAAAAATAATTATCAAATAACACAAAAGGCTTATTGAAATCTCTCAATCAAAGAACACATTAACTAGTCATTCAATGAGCTACATAATTATTAGAATAATTAGTAAATGTAAAAGGAACTCAATGAAAATAAAACACTACTAGTCTATGCAAGTACCCAATTTTATTCAAAATCATAATCAAGTGAAAATAAGATGAATAGTCATGTATAAATTTACAAAATTTTATTGCCTTTTAAGATTTGAAACTTATCATTAAAATCCTTAACTAGCACCATGTATAAAAAATAGAAAAGGGGAAGGTTTATAGAAATGAATATGAATTCAAATTCATCTTCAATACTTCTATACACCATTCTATGAATGGACAGATGCAACTTGAAGCCAATCTCTATTGAATCCTTCTTCAATAATCTCAATATAAGATGATAAAATCTCCAAAGAATGTTGTGCTAGATTAATAGAAATTTCTTGTAAAGAATGAATAGGCATTCATTGATCACATAAGATTACCTCATCATCAACCAAGTATTAGTGATTTAAACAATCATTAAATCCATCAATATTTGCTGAATGAAATACATACACATAGAAACAAGTGATGAAGGGGAAAATTGCACAACACACAACCACACAAATTTCTCATAGAAAGATATGAATTATATTTATCGAATTGAACATCTATTACATTACAAAAATGAGAACAAAATAGAGGATAAAATTCTCATAGGTTGCAACACATTATAGCTTATTTTCCTTCATTTTATACATCCTTCTATCTTCTATTTCTTCAAATCCACCTTTCAATCCTACTTTCCCACGTTCCTCACAGTTTACCACCTTCCCATCATCATTCCACCACTTGAAAAATCTTGAAAAATGAGCATAAATAGTCATTTGGCACCTTCAAGCAAAGTTTTGAAATTTGTAACTCTCACCCAAAAAATAGCCCAACTTCCGAGAGCCATAACACCTAACTGAGCCGTTCTTTTTTTAAACTGTAGTGATCGGTGTGCTCTACATGCTTGAGATTATATTAATTCAATTTTCCTATTTTTTGGGCCCCCAAAACATCGTTTGAAGCCTCAAAACCCAATTTTAAAGAATTTTTCAAAAAAAATTAAAACTAAAATCTTTAATATCTTCACACTGACTTGATCTTGGCTCAAAACTCACCCATAATGTACAAAATTCAATTTCAAAGATCTGGGGAAAATTTCAAGCCCCGACATGCTCATATGTAAACCTACTAAAAATAAAGGCCCTACTAAATTTAGCCCTTTTTGAAAATTTGAAACTTCTAAACCACTCTTCAAGACTTTTAAAAGGAAATGAGCTTCATTGTTATTCGCCAAACCAAACAAAAATCAAAATAAAAATATTTTTTTGGGTGATGCAAGATTTCCCTTACACCTCGGATACTCCTGCATCAAGAAGATAATCTTGATATTCAAAAATCAAAAGATAAAAATTTATAAAGATTTGAGAAAAAATATTTATCCTATATTCATTTCATGTCTATGGTTTTCCACCAAAAAGAACTTAAAAATAATTAAACTATGTTATCTTTGGACACCAAGAGGAGTCCAAAAATAAGAATGAACCCCCTTACAATGAGCCTATCACATGTATATATAGGCTCTCTTTGAGAATACGGAATATAAAGAGTCATTCCCTTTAAAAGTTACATAAGGACAATACAAAGAATGTGAACTTTTTACTCTTATCTTTTTTTATTGTATTCATAATAGTTTACAAAATGGGTCCATAAGACTAGATTACATATTTAGCTTAGATTACAAAATTGATCATAGAGATCATATGTATAACCCAAACACTATACGATCTTTTTCTGCCACACAAGGTAGTTATATACACTCTTTGTTCACTGTTTTTCTTTATAATATATTATTTTGTATACATAAACCTATACCGACAACTTGTATTTCTAATTAATCCTTCTTTTCTTTTGCCTCAACATTGGAAATTCCTTTGTTGCTGCATGGGTCTTTCCCTAAGAAGTTCCCTAGATCTAGTTTGAAGTAAAGTCATTGGTTTGCATAAATGAGCTCCTCCTTTGTTATTTTTGTCTTGCCCTTCTTCATGAGTTTTTGGTACTTGTCTTTGGTTACTTCTATTGTGATGGATACCTACGTGAAGACATTGTAAGTAGTGAGTCTTCTATTAGATTTAGTAAGTGACCTCCTAACGCCTTTGTACTTTTTCACAATTTATAGCTTTTCAAAGAAACCAAAGAATTTTAGTAGTTAGAATCAGCCAATAAAGATTATTTCCTTTTCCTATTCTTGCAATTTTTCCCATTAGTATTTCTTGCTTCCTTTTTTCAACTTTTTCACCACAACCTATTAAATCAATTAAAAATAAATTCTAGATTTCCTTAGCAAACAAGCAATCAAAGAACATATGAGAGATAGTTTCATTTTTTTTACAAATTTCACAAACACTTGCACTGCCTTTTGAATCAAAGTTAGAAAGTTTGTGAAGCAACAACATCCATTTAAAACCTATTTTTTTAGGTTCCAACGCATTATTCCACAAGCCAGTGAAATTCATGTTCCATATTTTTTGGTTTAAATTTAGATTCTAGGTTTTATTAAGTTGATCAGATAAATTAGGGGGGCATCCACAATGCTGTAAATTTTTTTTGCTTTTATCTTAGTTAAATTGTCATTATCCAACCACTCAAAGTTTTAAGCTTTGTCAATGGCAAAAAATTTGGAGTTTTGTATCTTTTCTCTTTGATTCTTAATTCTTTCATATGCTCTTTTATGAGTTAGAGGGATGTTGAACTCTTGGTTGAGTAGCTCCCAACTCATTAGATTACCATTGCTTATTACATTTTGAAATAGAGAAATACCTTTTTTGTTCCATTCTCTTGTAGAGCACCCTTGAAGGAGAGCAAGAGGTTTATTATTATGATAAACATTCCACCAAATAGATTTTAGGTGAGAAATATTATTTAGATCCTTATCCACCAGGTATTTATTTAGGGTGACCTCTTTTCTAAGCTCTCAAGCTTTTCACAAGCTCTCAAAAACATTAGAAACGGAAATGAATACAGTGAATTTTCCAAAAACTAAATCGCAGAGAAGCAAGTTCCTCTAAGATTTGGCATATTTAAGGACAATATTTTTAACATTGTTTCTAACCAAAAATTTCCATGGCTCACTTCCTTTTAGACTTCTACATATCCATTTCACAACGAGAGAAATACCTTGTTTCTTTAGGTCTTTTAGACCTAGACCCCCTTTTTTCTTTTCAATACAACATACATCCCATCTAACAACATGTTTTTTTCTTTTTTCCTTTTCCATCAAACCACAAAAATTTCTTTATTTTTTTTTTGAATTTCTTCTACCTGGTAGTTGTTGAACATCCATACTGAAGCATAGTAAATATTAAATAAGAAATAATTTTCTAGCATACTTGATCTCTTTCGACAATAGACATATATTGCTTGTTCCATGAATAAGGCTTCTTCTCCACCTTGCATTTCAACCAATCCAACATATCTTTTAGTTTGGTATTAACAAAAAAAGGGATTCCTAGGTACTTAACAATTTTATTGGGGCCTCCCCATTGGAATTCATGCTCCTGGAACCAATCTGGTTTCATATTTCCCCAGGTTAGCATTATGGACTTCCCCTTAGAAATTTTAGCCTCATCAGCTTGGTTGAAGAACTCCATCTTCCTCATTAGATTTTTAAAATTATCTTTATCCAACTTGACAAACAAAGTCATATCATCAACAAACTGAATATTGATTAGATGCTCATCATTTGGGAGTTTATCCCCTAGACACTTGGGCTTATAGAAGGTTCCCTTAGGATATAATGAAGGGAATTTTCTGCTAACAAACAAGGAGGGGGCAAGGGGGAATCCTTTCCTTATAGTCTTTGCAATTGGAATTCATTTGGTAGTTCCCCATCTATTTCAACTTGTGCTATAGCATCATTCATTAGAGTTTTTATCATTTTACAAAACAATTCTAGAAAACCAAAGGCCTCTAGAGTCATCAAAATGAAAGGTCGTTCTATTCTATCATATGCTTTCTCAAATTCCAAAAGTAGCATACCCATATTTTGATTGGAAACTCTAGCCCACTCCGTTGCTTCCCAAGTGGTAATTAGGTTTTCCAAGATGTATCTCCCTTTAATAAATCTTGTCTAGGTATTATTCATAATTCTAGGGAGGATGCTAGATAACCTTCTAGAAATGGCCTTAGCAAGAATTTTATATGAAATATTTAGGAGAGTTATAGGTCTCTAGTTCTTCATTAATATTTTGTCCCCCTCTTTCGGGACCAGCTTGATGATGTTGTGATTTATAGCTTTCCCAAGGGAATCTTTTTCAATGGCCTCCATATACACTTGAAGGAGGTCTTCACCTATCCACTCAATGTTTATTTTATAGAATTCCACTGGTAAACCATCTGCCCCAGGTGATTTATCATTATTGAGGGAGAGAATTACATTGGTTATTTTTTCCTTTGTTATTTGTTGGTTTAGGGCAACAACCTTTTCATCAGATATTTTCCTCAAGATTAGTTTTTTGCATCTATCTCTTGCCTCAATCCCCTGAGGGCCATTACACTCATAAGTGAACAACTCTTTGTAGAATTGGAATAATTTTCCCTTGATAGCCTTCGAGTCCTTGATCATACCTTCCTCATCCCAAATGGAACCTACTGCCTCCTTTGCTTCCTTGGTTTTTAGGAATCTGAAGAAAAAATTGGATCCTCTGTCCCCTTGAGCAACCCAATTTATTCATTCCCTTCTTAAGGCCCTGGTCTTTATAATTATGAATTTTCATCATCTGTCCTTTGATGAAAATCAACTCTTTGTTTACATCTTTGTTATGAAGATCTTCTTGGAGGTTACTTTCCATTTCTAGAAGCCCTTTCTGTAGTTGGTTTTCTGATTTCCTAAGATCCTTGGCTCCTTGCTCACCGATTGTTTGGAAAGAAAATTGCCAACTTTTGACATTGATGTTCCACCTTTCTATGGAAAATTTGTTTATTTGAGCCCATTCATTTATCTCCTTGAGTGTGAAAGTTACATTATTACAATCCTCCATTTTCAGGAGGCTTGAGTTCAACATGAACTTTTTGTCTCTCCTAAAGGCTCTCTTGTTGTTTCCCTCAACAATGAATTAGATCATGACGTGATGGTGGTAAGATAAGGGTCCACAACTTGACCTTTACCCTACTCTTTGCTCCTTCAACCTGATCAAAATGAAAGTTATCCTTGTTGGCATCAAACCTGTCTAATTTGCAATATATCCTCTTATTTCCTTTCTGTGAGTTGCACTATGTGTACCATATGGCCTTGTTCTATTTTTTTGTATCCTCTAAGGGATCCAATAGTTTAAGACTATTTTTCATCTTATATCAAAAAAACCTTTCGTTTCCTTTCCACCCCATATCATTTCCTCCTATCTTTTCCTCTAAATTTTCCACCATGTTAAAATCTCCCCTAATAATCCAAGGGATCTCCTACATTCTACTCATCTAATCCCACGATTCACATATACACATATATTCATTTGGTGCATAGATGGAACATATGCCAAACTATAGGCTATATTTTTTAATGCTCACCCAAACTACCTTGTTACAGGGAGAAATTTCAAGGGATTTAACCCACTTCATGTATTAGATAGTAGAATTGCAGTTCCCCCCTTACCTTTTTCATGATTGGTGGTGAAAATTTTGGATTCTTTCCAAATGAACTTGAGATTAGTTTCTAGAGTATAACCATTTGCTTTGATTTCTTATAGAAATACTATATTTTTTACTCTCTCTTGATTTAGGAGTCTTCTTACATTATATTTTCTATTAGGGGACTAGAGTCCCTTGATATTCCAAGAGATGCAATTAAGAGTCATCAACAACCATATCTTGCACTTCCTCTTCTACATTCCTAAACCCTTCAAAGCATTCAGGAAGGTTACCCATTTTGGTGTTACTCCTTAGGTATGGAGTATAAATTTCCTTTTTCCTCTATCTTATTTTTCTCTTTTTTTGATTCAACATATTATTTACACGAGCCATTTCCCCCTTCATAATGAGAGGTTGCCAACTCTTGGGGCTCTTGTCTCTCTACTATTTCTTTTTTGCACAACTCCCCTTTATCCTCTGTTGGATTCCAACTGTTGTTAAAGACTTATGTTACCTGGTTAAGGTTAGCCTTTTCTAATATTTTTTCTAATTTGAGGTCCCCTTGTAATTCCCATAAGCCTGAAGATAGAGGATCTTTAATCGAGTTTACACTATTAGATGTATTATCCTATTTACCTGGACATCGAGGGATTTACTATCATGGGCTTGTTCCATGATGACATAAGGTTTCCCTGAGCAAACCATTTCCAGATCCAAGTCCTCTATAGGGATCCCTTCTTTTTTTATGACCATTGCCATTAGGGTTTAGATTTCCTTTTGTAACATCATTGTTTGAAATTTCCAACTTGTTTATGTTGTCCTTTTCTTCCATCAAGGTTCCAATCAAAATTTTATGTTCGACAACCTGACCTGGCGAGATTAATGAGACAACATTATAATTTTTAGAACTTCCATTATTCTCATTTTTATTCCCCCAAATTGACACAGAGGGATTATTACTCCATTCAATTTAATTTTTTGAGCTCTTTTATCTCTTGGCCTTTTCTACTGGCTTTAGAATTATTGATAATTTTATTGTTAATTGATATTTGTTGCTTAATTTTATCAAGAACTAATTCTAGTGCATTCTTTTTATGGCCAGGGGGTTAGTTTTATTTTCTTTGGGAGCCTTTGACATCTTAACTGGTATCTCACCCTCTTCCTGAGCATGCACATGGATTTCTATGGGTGTGGTCAAAAGTAGATACCTAGAGGTGGTTATCAATCCCTCATCATTTTTAAAAAGCTCACCTTTCCCCAAGATTAGGTTTTCCTCCTCGGGGCGACAGCTCCGAATTCAATCATCTGGATAATTATTATTAACTTTTGGAGACAAATTAACAATTTTATCAACTTTAGCCATATCTTCTACAAAGCTAACAGAATTTATTAAAGATCCCTTCATGGGCCATCACCTCCCTCAAGATCATGGCTTACCATTCCCATCAAAGAGGCTTACAAATTAGAGTTAGGGTTTGATTTAAATACCCTTTTTTCTACAAGTTCTCTCGACTTCTTAGGATTGGACATTTTTTCCTCATGTGCCCCTCATTTTTGCAGAGGAAGCACACATTGATACCGCCTAGGAGCTCTATTTTATATGTTAGAATAGAATTTTTAGTTTCAACTTCAACTTCCTCGGGTATTCAACACTTGGGGTGATAGATACAATAACTCTTGCATCCATGTGTGGTAAAGTGTTTTTGTGTCTTCAATTCTAAGCACCTTCTTGATTTGTAACCCAATTTGAAGGATCAATGCCTAGAGAATGAGTGAAAGTCCTTTCAAAGTTATCCACCTTAGATAGGAGAGTGCTACCACCTCCTCATTTAACATATTTGAGGACCATGAAATTTCCCTAAAAATAGAGTTATTGATAGACCAAAATTCTTTGCTAATAACCTTTAACTGCATTTCTTTAGTTTTAAACAGAATTTAAAAAATCCCTTTTTTAATCATTCCACAAAACAAATGATGAATTCCTAAATTTTTATTCCAAACATTATTCATCCATTGATCAAAATACTTTCTTGCAGGGGTTTTATTGTAGTTAGGTGTCATGAAAAAAATTGTTGTTTTTTAACCTATTCTCTTCCTTATATAGGGCAACCACCATACCTTCATTAGGGATTAAAACAACTTTTTTTAAAAATTTGGAAGGGAACTTACCTTTGTCTCCTACAACCTGAAACTCTTCGAAGACGGCTCCATCCTCAACATTTATGAATTGGGTCAATTATTGAATTGCAATCCTATCCTCCATGACAATTTCAATGAACAACCAAGCACCATTTTCCCATGTCACCAGAAACTTTTAAATTGGGGCTAACCGCCCCTCCTCCTATGGGGTCATTTGTATGATGCTCCATAACCTCCATTGATTACCCTGTACACCCACATCAATCAATAGAGAAATAGGGTTTACAAAAATATGAACAAGCCAAGCATATCACACAAGAGAAACAAGAACAAGCACTCAATGTATCACACAAGATAGTGATAACAAATCCAACCAGACTAATGAAAGAACCAAGGTGAGAGGAGCAAAAAAATGGGGAAGAAATGCAAACCCTCAATGGTTTACAACCATCCTAAGGCGTCCTTTCCCCACACACCCACCATCGCACCACTTCTCACTCTTATATTGCACATTTAAAATATTATGTTAATATACAAAAAAGAAAAATGTGTTGTACACTTAGTTTGTCCCTCTCTGAGACTATCTTTATTTATACAATTAGAATTTGTTGATGACAAACTTTAAAATCTTACAAATTTTTCCATCTGAAAGTATAAAATGAATGCTTACCTAAATGAAATTATCCAAAATGGATTCATCTACTTGCTTATAAAGCTTTCGTGTATGTTGATGATATGAGGGTTATGCCTTGTTAACTTTGTAGAGGTGTAGTTATAATAATTATCTTATGTCTAGTTGTGATGCAAGAGCATCTAGGGTTACTAGCAATCTTGTATCACCAAAAAATATTGCTATTTTATTTTTGTTTATTTTCAATAAGGGCTAAGGTGTGTGGAGAATAAATATTTTTAATTTGCAATTTGTAAATTCCATTGCAGCAAAAATTGTAAATGTAAATTTGGTGGAATTATGTTTCGATAAATGTTTCTAAGGCATAAATAGGGAAATATTCCTTTTGGGCATCCCATTTCTCGGTGAGGGCCACTTGGTGCATGTGCTTGCATGTTCAATTGCATTCCTTGCATGTATTTGCATGTTTGTGCCACAAGCTTTGCATGTTGTTGCATGACCGTATTTGGAGCCATTGAAGTCGCCATAAATCATTGAAGGTGTCATAGTTGGCAAAGATCATTCGTCAAAAGCTAGGTGCCCATATGTAGGTCATATTTGCAATGAATAATTTTATATTTTATATTTTATTCTTCTCAAAATGGGGTGTGGGATTTCAAGGTGGTTATTGGAGGTTATTTTGGAAACCATTGGTGGTTTTCTCCTCACTCAATTTCTATATAATGATGCTTGCTCATTTGGAGAAAGGGGGGATTTTGGAGAAGTTGCAGTTGCATACCCAAATGATGTCGAAAGGAAGCCAGAATGTTGAAGACATTATGTTGCATATTTTTGTATGTATGAAGCCTAGATTATAAGAAATCCCATGAGCTTCATTTTTATGTAATCCATTTCAAATTTTGAATACAATATATGTTGCAGATTTCTCTTTCATAAGTTGTGTTACATTGTGTAGACACGTCAAAATTACATCATACATAATCATATTCCATTCATCAAATAAATCAGGACTTTATTTAAATCAAATCTTAAATCATTTTCCAAAGTCCAAAAAGTCAAATCAGTTAATCAGCATTAATCAGCATGATCATCATCTAATCCTAATCTAAGGCTAATCCCATCCCACTTGCACAATAAATCAATTTTATTGATTTATTAAAACAATCATTTTCCCTCAACATGACAAGTCAAACAGGGCATTTATTGCTGTTTTTCCTTGTCCCCCTCTCAGCATTTATGGCAAAATTTGAATTCAAATTTTCCCCCTCTTGGGCACTCTTCCCAAATCTTGCACATGCATCAACTAATCACATGATGACAAGTGTCCTTAACTCATTGGCTTGTCTTTGATCCCACATTGGTCCCTCTTCAACATTTGGCATTTTGAAAATCTTTAAATACAAGCATCATCCTCAAGCAAATCCTTCACAATCTTCACAATCTTCACAATCTTCACAATCTTCACAATCTTCACAATCTTCACAATCTTCACAATCTCTTCACAATCTTCACAATCTTCACAATCTATTGCAAGGTTACTCTCTTCATTTGAGATTTTATCTTGTTCATTATCACTCACCATCTCCATTTGCATTTACACAATTTGAGCTTTTATCAAGGATTGGGAAAGGGTCACTAGCACAAGTGACACCAATCCAACTATGGAATAGGTACAAAAACAAACGAAGGTACAAGCGAAGGTACAAACGAACAAAGGCGAAAAGATGCAAAGCAAAAGAGGAGGAGGATTCTTGTTTGAAAACACAATGTGTTTTTTAACACTTTGATTTTTTTGATCAATACTACTTCACGAAAGGAGGGAAATGTTTTTTTTGAAAACACAATGTGTTCTTTAACACTTTAAGTGTTTGATCAACACTTCACGAAATTGTTTTCCTTTTCATTTTAGAACATTAGTTTTCAATTGGGGCTAAAACGAACAATTTCATTTTCATTGCAAAGGGCTTAAAACGAACCTTAGAACACACTTACTAGATTTCGTTTTGGTTTAAAATTGAACAAGGCAAACTTCACATTTGATTTTGGTGCTTAAAATGAAGTCATCATTGCTTTGAGGCTAAAACGAACAAGTGCTTGATTGTGTTATTTTGTCTTTTGAGTGCGTATCCTCTCCCCTTGCGCTTCGTGCGATCTAGGGTGCAAGAGAAACACTCAAAACACATTTTATTGCTTTGAAACACTTCATTTTGGGGCTTAAAAATTGAACAATCTTGTGCGAGTGTGAGTAGGGGCATTTTCGCGTACATTCTCGTTCTTTGTGCCATCAAAGATCGATCGAGTTACGGATTGTGTCTTTGCTCGCTTTTGTTTATCTTAGAGGGCCTGCCTTGGGGAAAAAGTACTCACCCAAGCGACGACTCAACCGTAACACTCTAAAGCCAAGAGTATTTCCAGCCGGGATATAAATGAGGATTTTGGTTAAACGCCATAATCACGCGGTTGGCTCCGACAAGATGGATCCGAAAGGGGACTCTTGCCACGTTGGGTCAACTCCTACGAACGGAAAGTCCTTACTAGAACCTATGTGTTAGAATTTGCCAAATCCTTAATCTGTTTGTTGGTGCAAGAACGGTCGTTCTGAAGCCGCCCCACAATTTTACGGCTTTTAGTAGAGATGGAAAGCATGCCATGGGAGTTTCATGGGTGTTGATGCTTGGCTGCCCCGTATAAGTGAGTGCCGTGGAGGGGGCCAATCAAGCATCTAACCATCCGCTAAAAGTAGGCGTAGCTGGACTTGTCCAAGTGGGGACTCAACAAACATTGTCTATCACATCCATAGGATTGTACATGCTTTTGGGTTACAAAAACACATGCTTGTTCGTAAACATTGGAAAACAAACACTTAAACATGATCATGCAAATTTCAAACCCCTTTTGATAGAGCAAATACCTTTTGACAAATTTAAGTGTTGTTGCTTTCCCTTGGGATTATGTCCTTAGAGGTTTCTCATCACTTGAATTTATATCATCATTTGCTCTAACTAGGGTTAACCTAGGAAATCCCTTTGCCTCAATTTCTTGGAACTCCCACACAACACTTTGTGGGAAGAAAAGGAATTTTGACATAGGACATCTTTAGTTTGAAACATAATCAAGAAAGTGTATTTGGTAAAAAGAAGTCATTAAAAGCAAAGATAAGCAATTGAGCCCCACACATGTCTTTTCAATGATTTCTCACAAGATCAAGATACAAAAACCCAAGAAAAGGAAACTTAGCCCAAAACAACATCAACAAAGACTCAAAAGGTTATATGATTTTAGAGAAAAGTTGTTGGCTAATTTCTATAGACATGCTTCAAGAGACAACCCCACTTTATATTCATTTTACTACACACAAAATCCAAGATTGTTTCAAGGGATTGGATACCTTGCTTAGGGCATAACATGTTCTTCAATACCTTGGTCTTGTTAAACAAAAGTCTAAACTAGGGTCATTCTAAGATCAAAACAAACATTCATCCATCAAAAACATCATCAACCATAAACATCTCACCAACATTTTGAGAAAATCTTGACACAACTATGCTAGGCTCCTTTGGTAGACATCAAAACCTTTCAAACATGAGACTTTGAATTCTTCAAACATCAAACATCAAACTTGTTCAACTCAATTGTGTGTGAATGAATCCTTTTGCACATGCTTAGTTGAATTATCACTTTGTTCAAATTAATGGTGGATAGATGCATCCTTCTCCCATCACTAATTTGGATTATCTTTTGGTTAGCTTGTGAGTAGACACATCCTATTCTCACTTCTAGATCAAATTATCCTTTATGAGCATTAGTTATCTTTTTTAGATCATCATTCAAACATCTTGGGGATATCTCTTGCTCAAACATCAACATTCAAAAGATAGAATTCAAAGTCTAAACATCAAACAAACATCAATCAAAGCAAACCCAAAGTACCTAGCATCACATCAAGATTTTCAATACAAATTCAAAACTTCCATTCTCACCCATATATCATACACCTTTCATCTTCACATCTTTGATCTTTTACACATCCTAGTTTGCTCTTTTATGGTTCAAACAAGATCACAACACAAGAGGAACATGGAGTTAAATCAAGAAACATCAACCACAAGTGATCTAAGCCAAAACATTCCAGAAATCCAAAACACACCACTTCCAGACCTCACTATCACTACACACGATCCACAAAAAGAGGTCTTGGTGGAAGACATCACACCAACAGAACTAAGTGAGGAAGAAGTTCTTGAGATGCTCAAACAACCAAAACTACAAAAGTTTCTTCGCGCAATGGCTAAAATAAATCCATCAATTCTCAACACTATTGAGGATGAGCTTCTTGTACCAAATGACCAAAACACCCTTCCACAATCAACCACTTCCATTGCCACCATAGAACCTACTATCAATGAGGATGATACCCTCTTCAACACGCATCAAAACCCACTTTACAACCCACTTGGATTTATCGATACATCTGAGGTTCCTTACCATACCACCTCATCATTTTCCCTTGACACGCAAGTGTCTAGACCTTTGGTACAAGCAAGCTCATCCGAAATAGAGAGACCCTACGGATTTGTCTCTTCATTTGCACAAGAAAATTTTCCACCTTTCAAATCATTCACACCTCCCACCACGTCAACACCATATTTTGGTTTAGGGATCCCCCCTTTACCTAAATTTCCACCTTTCCCTAACATAAATCGCCCCATCCAAATCAATTCATCCAACCAAGGGGGTACATCACATCTTTCGAACACACCATCCACATCAAACCAACACATGATAGCTAATCAAAATATGGTCTCTCAAATACCCACTATTTCGCTCATCTCTACCATTCCTACCACTTCACCTAGTCCCACCATTCCTATCACTTCACCCATCCCAAATGCACCTATCACCACATTCACTCCAACCACTACATGCACTATACCTCAAACTTCCACTACCCCCATCACACCCCTTACATCGCAACCTCCCACCATCGCTCTAAGCACATCTCAAACTTCCAACACAATTCCGATCCCACCACCACCACCACTGTGACCAAGCCAAGTAAGCCATTACAATGCTGCATTCAAAGCATACCAACAATTGCTCCAACAATATCAAACAATTCAGCAAGCACCTATAGCCACACACGCTTCTCAAGCTTCACGGCAAAATCAAGCTCAAACATCGCTGCAACAACAACAAGCACAACAAGCAGCACAAGCCCAAGCTTTGTTGCAACAACAACAACGAGCTACACAAGCTGCACAAGCCGCACAAGCTGCTCAAGCTGCACAAGCTGCACAAGCCGCACAAGCTGCTCAAGCTGCACAAGCTGCAAAAGATGCCCAAGATGCCCAAGCACGAGTGCAAGCACAAGCGCAGTACTTTGCACAACAACAAGCAGCCCAACAACTCGCATATCAGAAAGCGTTAGAGCAATACCAAGAGCAACAAGAAGCAGCCCAACAAGCCCTAGCTGACCAACAACAAGCATTGTTGGACCAACAACATCAAGCACAACAACAAGCTCTATTAGCGCAACAACAACAAGATCAACAACAAGCGTTGTTGAAAGCATACATGGCACAACAAGCAAACATTCCACCCATTCAAACACCCACTCCACCCCCCCAGAACACCTTCATTCCACCTCCTGATCCACAATTGGATGTCACCGCACAAATAAAATTTCTGTCACAACAAGTGCTTGACCTTCAATCAGGAAAGACACCAAAACCACAAAAAAACCTATGCCCTTATCCATTTGATAGGAGCGTAGAAATGAAACCATTCCCAAAAGGGTTTGAGATCCCTAAATTTGACAAATATCGCGGAACGGGTAACCCTGAAGATCACATCAGGGAATTTCAAGTACATTGCATGGAGGTGGCTCACGACGAAACGTACTTGGCTGGAAACGCTATTGATTGGTTTTCTCGACTTTCTGGAATCAAAAAATTCCAGGAAATCGTGGATGCCTTCATACATAATTATTCCTTCAACACTCCCATGGAGGTTAGCTTACAGGAATTATCATCTCTCAAACAAGGGAAAAATGAATCATTCGGTGCTTTCTTACAACGATGGCGATCCAAAGCTAATCAAAGCAAGTGGTCCATGCCTGAAGAACAACAAGTGGGAACTATCATTGCGAATCTTGATGGGCCCTTGGCCTTCCACCTCAAAATGCAAAACATCACCACTTACGACCAATTGATACCTAGGGCGCTCAATATCGAACAAGCCCTTGCCACGCAGGGAGAAACTTCATCATATCAAGAAGGCCGCTCATCATCCAATTATCATGACAAACCACGAACATGGGCAAAGAATCGTAATGTAACCAATGATGGTGTTGTTGACGCCAAAGTTGTCATTAGTGCCCCACGGAAGAACAATCCACCATCCCAACAACAACAACACCAAAATACCAATCAAAGCAATCGACAAGTCAATACTGTGGTCCAACCATCCCATAACCAAAACACAAACAACATTGATAATCAGGGAAGACCACAGCGAAACAAGTTCTTCCCCAAACGAAAATACACACTCCTTGGGGAACCTGCTGAAGCAATCATGAAAAGATTGGTAGATGAAAAATTGATAACGGTCCCTACACATAATAATTATCAAGAACCATCGGTCAAGCCACCATGGTATAATGAGAATTATCTTTGTGACTTCCACAAACTCAAGGGACACACGACAAACAACTGCATGAGGCTCAAAAATCTAATTCAAGACCTCATAGATGACAAAATCATAGATGTGGAAGCACCATCAGGAAACAAAGATCTCAAGATTTACACGAATCCGATGCCGAATCATGGTAACAAAGGAAACAAAGATCAAGACAAAGGAAAAGGGGCTTATAAAAATGTCAACCACACATACGAGGGTGTTGTTGCTTGTTTAGACGAGTTTTGTGGAGTCATCACCATCAAAGGGGCCCAAGCCGATTGTGGAGTCACCACAAGAGGTGGAAAGGTTACCATTGCAGCACCATCCCAACCAAGCAGAAATTCCACATCCAATCCAAGGTCTAACCCTAGTGGCTATAATGTCTTGGATCAATTGAAAAGAACCCCTGCACATATCTCCATCATGGAGTTACTCAAAATCTCATCTGCACACAAAAAGATTCTAGAAGAAGCTTTGGCGTCATCTACTGTCCCCGCAGATCTAGATACAGAACAATTCCAAGCTATGGTCGCAAGTATCACCACACCTAACATTCTTACATTTTCTGAACAAGACTTCCCCACACAACCATCTCACAACCGTGCACTTCATCTGGAGGTGTACGTAAATAAAAAGAAAGTCAAGAGAGTCTTGGTGGATGGAGGTGCAGGCTTAAATATTTGCTCCTTAAAGCTTCTAAAGAATTTGAACATTTCAGAGGATTCAATTGACAAAGGAAAAGGCATCACAATAAGAGCATACGATGACCAGGAAAGGGTATCCCAAGGCACCATTCAGCTTCCTGTCCAGGTTGGACCCGCCATCATGCAAACCAACTGTCAGGTCTTGGACCTCGATTTACCATACAACATTCTCCTAGGGCGACCATGGATACATGCAATGCAAGCTGTAGCTTCAACCTTTCATCAATGTGTGAAATTCACACATGAAGGTCAAGAGGTTACTATCCATGGAGATCCTGAGCCATTTGCCTACTGCAAAAATCTAGAGGCAAAATACTACAAGATCCCGCAAGTACCCAAGAACGATGAAGGCCCATCAACACCTTACGTGGATCCCGCCACTCTCACTTCTGTGACAGAGACACCCTCCACCCCCGCCATCCCCGCCTTTTCTGATATCAAAGTTATAATACAAGATGATGGTTGTGGAAACTATTCAATGCCTAAGAATGCTTTTGTAGTAGGAGAGCTACCACAATCTCCTAGATCAAGAGGACGACCACAATCACAAGAAGCTTCAACATCTCAAGGATCCTATGAACGAAACCCTACCTTCACAAGTGCAGGAGATCTTGGTCAGGAAACATTAGAGGGGGACCTATCTCATCTCCTTTATCGAGATGATATACCGGCAGTTGAATTGCCTATGGATGAACGAAACAAAGGTATGAAGCTGATGCTCTTGATGGGCTATAACCGGAACCAAGGGTTAGGCCAAGATAATAACGGGCGTGTAATACCCATTATACCTGAGAAGCAAATAAAAAATCTTGGCATTGGTCATCCTACTCCTAAGGTAACTGTACTTGGTCGAGGTGCCCAGGATAGACGGAACCGAACGCCTCCTCAGGAATCTGTAGCTACTCCAAAATCCTCCATGACTTTAGGAATGCCCACTGATTTAACTGAGTCACCAGAAATAGGATTACCTTTGTTGTTTGAGGATACTAATGTCCTTATGATTAGCACCTTGTCTTATGAGTCTGAAAACCAAAGCAATGAAATCCGATTAGTCTATCCCCAACTGATTGATTACGACCAACGAGGACCACCAATTCTTGACATGTTTGAAAACGATGAGGCGCTCTCAGAATTCATGGGACTTAGGGATGACATTCCATGTGGGGATCATAAGGCAGGTTTTATCATAGAGCTGGATACACATGCATACTATGGAGAAACGATTGAATCCCTAAGTCGCAAAAATAAAAAATTGAGAATAATCTCCAAGTCCTTGAGTGAAAACCACCTTGTGGCACTCTCCGACTCTAAAAAAGTAAAAAGAAAGGACGCATCCAATGGTGAAAACCTCTCTGAGGCGCCTGAGGATGGGGGATTCAATCTTCCTCTTACAGCTATACACCAAGAAAAGTCAGCTATGCTAGCAGAAAAGTGCAACCCCATCAATCTGGGAACACAAGAAACTCCTCATATTACATTCTACGCTGAGTCATTATTATGCAAAGAACAAGAGGAGTTGGCTACCTTCTTAAAGGAAAGGAAGATAAATTTTGCGTGGACCTATGCTGATATGCCAGGATTGGATCCAGAGGTAGTGGTTCATCACTTGGCAGTCTATCCTAAAGCTAAACCTGTGAGACAGAAGCTTCGCAAAATGCATCCTCAAATTGCTTTGTTAGTCAAAATGGAGCTCAAAAAGCTATTAGATGTGGGATTCATTCGACCAATTGATTATCCAGAATGGGTATCAAACTTGGTACCCGTATCAAAGCCTGACGGAGCCATAAGAATCTGTACGGATTTCAGAGATTTGAACAAAGCATGTCCCAAGGATGATTTCCCGCTCCCCAACATCGACATGATAGTAGACATGACCGCAGGGCACGAGATGCTATCACTTATGGACGGATTTTCAGGATACAACCAGATTATGATAGCAAAAGAAGATCAACACAAGACGGCTTTCACTTGCCCATGGGGAACATACTGCTGGAACGTAATGCCATTCGGCTTAAAGAATGCCGGGGCCACATACCAAAGGGCCATGACACTAATATTCCATGACATGATCCACAAAACAGTTGAGGACTATGTTGATGACATCCTGGGAAAATCCAAAAAGAAGGAGGATCATATATCGGTCTTGAGTGCTATCTTTGACAGACTAGAAGAATACAAGGTTCGTTTGAATCCCAAGAAGTGTGTCTTTGGCGTACAATCAGGAAAGTTGTTG
Source organism: Sequoia sempervirens (assembly GCA_007258455.2). NCBI lineage: Eukaryota > Viridiplantae > Streptophyta > Pinopsida > Cupressales > Cupressaceae > Sequoia > Sequoia sempervirens. Next base: position 23,233 of record VDFB02273451.1, read on the forward strand.
GGTTACATAGTGTCAATGAGAGGCATTGAGATTGATCCGGCAAAGGTGAAAGCAATTCTTGAAATGGAAGCTCCTAGGACATTGAAACAACTGAGAGGTCTCCAAGGCAGGCTTCAGTCAATTCGCAGGTTCATAGCACAATTAGCAGACAAACAAATCCCTTACTCTCACCTACTCCACCAGGGGGTAACGTACAAATGGGATGACAAATGTGAACAAGCCTTCAACAAAATCAAGGAATATCTGTTAACACCTCCAGTACTAAGGCCTCCAATTCAGAACAAACCATTGATCCTTTATATCTCAGCAACTGCAGCAGCCCTTGGTGCTCTCCTAGCACAACATGATGAAAATGGAATAGAAAGAGCCATATACTACATCAGCCGTACAATGGTGGGCCATGAGTTAAACTATACATTCATTGAAAAAGCTTGCCTAGCAGTGGTGTTTGCATCCCAAAAATTCAGACACTACATGTTGGCACACAAGATCAAACTCATAGCTAAAATTGATCCCTTAAAGTATCTTCTTTCAAAGGCAATGCTTACGGGAAGAATGGCTAAGTGGGTAATGATATTATCAGAATATGACATTGAGTATGTGGAGCGCAAGGCAATCAAGGGACAGGTCATTGCAGACCAACTGGCAGATGCACCTATCTATGCGGAGAGCCCACTTGTTTCAGAATTTCCAGATGAATCCATTTTCAACATTGACATAGCTACTCATTGGAAACTATACTTTGATGGCTCCTACACACAACATGGGTCCGGAGCCGGTATCTTCTTCATCACTCCACAAGGGGATTGTATACCAAGATCATACAAACTAGCATTCCCTTGTACAAAAAACATTGCAGAATATGAGGCTTTAACTATAGGTCTCAGGATAGCAGTACAGTGGAACATTATGGCATTGAAGGTATATGGAGATTCACAGCTTATCATAAATCAAGTGAACAATGAGTACCAAACAAAGGATGATAAGCTAACTCCATACAAAAGGCTGGTGGAAAATCTCAAGGAATATTTTGTTGACATCACATTTGAGCAAGTACCAAGAACCAACAACAGAGCAGCAGACGCAATGGCAACTATTGGATCACTCTTAGAGATCCCTCAAAATGTTCCAAAATACGACTTCTTGGTAGAGCAGCTTCTCGTACCAGCATTCAAGGTACCAGAGTCAGAATTTGTGTGCGAAATCGTTGGTCCAAATGATCAGTGGTACCAAGACATTTACACATACCTTAGGATAGGTATCATTCCCGCTGATTTGCGTTCAAGCCTTAGACGAACCTTTATCAAGAAAGCATCTCGTTTTGTCATTTTAGGAGAAACCCTTTATCGTAGAAGCATAGAAGGAACCTTACTAAGATGTCTTAACCCTGAGGAGGCTTCGGCTGCCCTAACTGAGGTGCACAACGGCATCTGTGGTTCTCATTCGAGTGGCATGACCCTGTCTAAGAAATTGTTGAGGAGTGGGTATTACTGGCCTACCATGGACAGAGAGGCACATGAATACGTCAAGAAGTGTCTACAGTGTCAGCAACACGGGGACCTCATCCATGCTCCAGCTCAAGAGCTTCATCCAATCATCACACCATGGCCCTTTTCACAGTGGGGACTCGATCTCATTGGGAAAATCACACCCACCTCATCCAGCGGCCACAAATTCATTATAACCGCAACTGAGTACTTCACCAAGTGGGTTGAAGCCATACCTATGACCTACATAACAGGAAAGCAGATCTCAAAGTTCATCCTGAACTATCTCATATGCCGCTATGGTGTTCCACAGGCTATTATCTCAGATAATGGGACACCATTCAAAAATCAGGAAGTCCGTGACCTATGTGATAAATTCAAAATCCAACATCGCTTTTCCACCCCATACTATCCCCAAGGCAATGGCCAAGCAGAAGCTACAAATAAAACCATCCTCAAAATCCTTAAGAAAACAGTCAATGACGCAGGTCGTGACTGGCATTTGCAGCTTAATCCTGCCCTTTGGGCTTACCGAACCAGATCCGCACACCCGCTGGTGCCACACCATTTTCCTTGGTCTACGGATCAGAGGCCATCTTGCCCATTGAGATTGAGTTACCATCCCTCAGAGTATCATTGCAAAACCTCATCACGGACGAGGAGTATCGAGTTTCAAGACTGAACGAGCTGGAACTGTTGGACGAGCGACGTTTGGATGCTTTAAACCATCTGCAAGTGTATCAGAATAGACTGAAAAGGAGCTACAACAAGAAAATCAGAAGTAGAACTTTCCAAGTTGGAGAATTAGTCTTAAAAGAAAATCAGAAGAATGTCCCAAATCCCAGCAGCAAAGGAAAGTTCGAACCCAATTGGTTAGGGCCTTTCATTGTCACAGCAAGCTACAAATCAGGGGCATATCAGCTATCAACACCCGAAGGGGAACCTCTGCAGGAGCCCATGAATAGCTCCCATCTCAAAAAGTTTATGCCTAAATCTTTCAAGGTATAGAACCAAAAAATCCAAAAAAATCAGAAAAAGTCCTGAAAAATGGTTACCTGAAAACACGGCAAGCAGGCGTCTTGGTAACAACAAAAATCAAAAAAGCAAAAAATCCAAAAAAAATCAGAAAAAGGATCAAAAATAGTAAAGAGAAAAAATCGTCCTCTAGTGAAAACCACTTCTGTGGCACTTTGGGCAAGTACCTTGGTGAAAACCTGGCAAACAGGCGCCTTGCGTAAATAAGCACTTTCCATCCACCAGGATCTTTATGGCTCGATCTACATTATCCCTCCATTTCGCTTCCATCGTCCATCACATCCATATCTCCATCCATCACTCATCCGCTCACATCCGCACCATAGCTTGGTCCTGTGCTCGTATCATGATCCCTCCTAGTACTACTCGGCCCATTCTCAAGGTCAGTTTGTCCTGCCTTTATCGGAGTAGTCTATTGCATCACGCTGGGGGCACATTCTCATCGGATCGGATTCGTGTATGATCTTAAAGTCCTCAAAATCGAAAATCCAAAAACATTCAAAACATATCAAAATCCAAAAAGCAGGTCAAAAAGTCATTTCAAAATCCAAAAACAAGGTCGTCTTGTCGAACTACGTCGTCTCGAGCTTGAACGTAGGCAAGGTTGATCTTTGATCATCCCCCGAGACATTTAGGTCAGTCCTATAGGAGTTCGTCATAATAAACTGACATTTCATCATGTATATCTTCATTTGTAAATCGATCAAGTTGTCAGTCGAACTACGTGGTCTCTGCGTGTATAACGTAGGCAAGGCTAATCTATCGATAAGCCCCCGAGGCCCCTAGGATAGGTCTTTAGGTTAGTCTCTTGGTCAAAATCTCGTAAAATCCCAAAAACATTGGAAAATCGAAAATCAAAACATTTGTAAAACCTCGAAAAAATTACCAAAAACAGCCTCAAAACATTGCAAAATTCCAAAAACATCCAAATATTTGAAAAAATCCATCCACCTCATCTCGCTTACACTCGCAATAATCAATCATCCATAATAAATCGTCATCACCCTCAACCTTTGGTAAAACAGTCAGAAACAAGTCTAGCAGTCAAACGTGAAAACCTAAACTGTCAAAATCTCAAGTATAGGTCTGTCGGCAAGCAAGTTGGTCAACTCTTTTCTTATCAATGGCATATAAATCATAAATCAATTTCATCATCATTTGATACAAAGCATTTCCTAGGATCCGTTCCGACAATGGGCGCTTTTATCAAATCAACCAATTTGGGTAAACAAAATGACGTGTCATTAACATGTCCTAGGATCCGTTCCGACAATGGACATTATCTTTTGACAATGAGTTTTGGCTCCCATCTTTTTCAAATCAAGGTATCCCTCTTCATCAAGGGAGAGTATCCCTCTTCATCAAGGTGTATCATTGAATCAAATCAATTTCAAATCTTCTTGAGTGAAGGCACAAAATGTGTTGATGATGTTCCTTTAATTCAATGAGTTCTTTTAGGAAGGCTAGTCATTTTGCATGAGTTGGTTCTCTTGTGTGCCTTGTATTATTATCTTGGATTTATTATAGGATAGCTAATTGTTCTTGATTTTTTTTTTGTTGGGTGCTTACTGCATTGGTTGAGTCACTTTTATCTCACCTAGGACAACCTTCATTGAACCTCCCCTTGCTCCAAGACACATGGGCGAAAAGTGCCTAGTGAAATATAGAGAAGTGAAAGATTTGGGAGAATGACTTCAATGATCTCAATTTGACTTTGGTTGATTGCCTTGATTGTTTGGCTTAATATTTTTTTTAAGTGTTGTTTGTTTCTTTGATTCTTTTTTATCTTGGCTTGTTAGCAATATTCTTGCTTAATTTTGCATGTTTGAGAGGCCTTAAACCCTTCTTGTGAAAGGACCTACTATTGTATTTTTATGTTTTGGATTTCAATTTTGAATTTATGCAAAACTAACATGAACTATATAAATGCAAACAAATAAAAAATTAAACTATTTTTGTTTTTGTTTTTTTTTCCAAAATAAATATTTGTGATGAGTTGATTAACTAACAAATGAATGACTTCTTATGCTTATTATTCTTCTAGATAAACATAAACTAAATGGATTTAAATTTTTTAATGTGTTTAAGTCCCAAAACCACAAGTCCTCATCTTATAACTTCTTCTTACCTTCAAAGCCAAGGATATATTATCAAGAAGGTAACACAATGGTTCATCAACAAATAATGGATGGTTTAACACCTACGATGAAAGTGAGTAGTCTCTCTTTCTCTTTGTGCTTGGCTTAAACTTGAGAGGGTATTCTCAAAGGTTTTCTTAAGAAGGTTTTACATCTATTATAATGTAACATTACAACAACAATTAGCAACTATACCCAAATGAATTCTTGACCCCATTATTTATCACTATGTTAAGATCAAATAGCTATGTAAGACCTCCTATATAGGTAATAGGACACCTTGCATATGTACCTACAAATATAAACATAATTATACTCTCTAAAAAAAATTTCATTTGTCATTACATACACAATGGCAAGGTGTAGAAATATTGTACATAATTCTCTAATGATCTAACAGTTTTATTTTCTTAAGATTTGCTCCTTGGTTTGTAGTACTACATCATGAGAAATGTGTATACTTCTAAACTAAACATAATCTACTTCTATAGCTAACCAAAACATAGATGAATTTTTTTAAAAGTGTTTGATCTTGAACCAATATGGACCAGTGCTTGCTCCATTGGACATTAGAGTCATGAGTAGAAAAGAGGAAAGGAGAATATTAAGTACAACATCAATAGAACCAGATTTACATTAAATGAAAATCAAAGATTACATCAAAAATGATGGACATGCTTAATAATCCATCTCAAAAATATAATGATCCATGTGCAATAAAATAATGTCGATTATAAAACATTTATTATACATCAGATGATGTTACACACACACACCAAAATTTTATTATAGTCGCACTAGAAAATGTGGTGAGATGAACTATATAGTTGCAACTATGTAGTCCCCTAGATTATTACAAACCACCATGAAGATATGTATTGCATAATAAATACATTACAACACCTTCCTATGCTATTACAAAATAAGTTCAATTTGTTTACAACTCAAACACACTATTGATACCTTAGAATACATTTAGAGCTTAGGAAACCCACAAATTTGCTCAATGATCAACCCTTTGAAAGAACAAAAAATTGGAATACATAGATCCATCATGTTTTAGAGTCTAGCAAGTTGTGGGAGCCTTGGGATGGTGAAATTATTGAAGATTTGAGGAAACCCACAATGCTTTGTCTACAATCATCCACACAATTGAATCTAAAATCACATGAAAATCCTATAAAAATATTTAAATCTACATAGGAGGCATGGAAGAACACATATAGATCTACAAATCACATTTTGTTCAATACACCTCTAAATGATGTGTTAGGGCATGGTTGGATCAATAAATCTACTAAAACTATTTCAAGGGAAGGTGTGAAAGTGTTGAGCCTAAAAAACTCAATCCCCACATTAAATGTAATATAAGCTAGCTCTTACCTTTTATTCTCCTCAAATTCACACCCTTTTTTATTTGAAATGATTTCTAAGTGTGATTCGATTTGATCTAACAACTATAGAGCTCCATCAAATCAATTTTGGCATTTTTGGGTTGTTTTTCCCTTTTTTGCTACAAATTGTGTATAAATATATGCCCTTTTGATGAATAGTTGTTTATATGTGAGAGAAACCTTAATATGGAAATTTATGAATCAAACCCTAGTCTTAAACAGTCTTATGGGCATGAAGGAGGTAGGTGAGGTGAAACAATGAAAAATAGGAGTTTCAAACTATATAGAAGGGGGATTCGCTGCTCACAAGTCTCTTTATTCTCAAGAGAGTTTTAGGGAACAAATTGCCCTAAACTACCTCAATTTGAAAAGGCGAGAGTTCCAAAATCAAATGAGAAGATTACAGAGGTTTTGTGGACAAACTAATGAGTTATTAGCCAAAGGACGTCAACGTAGCAAATGGACAACAGTGTGGTGCGCTAGCATCTTGTACAAACTAAAACCCAAGCTTATTGCAAAAAACAACAAAGCGACTACTAACAATCTAATTACTAAGAACTTCCAGAATGGGAGAAGGTAACAAAAAGTAATAGAATTGAAATAAGGTAAAGTAAATGATAATACTAAAGAGGATAAAGGAAGGCCTCACAACAATCCAAGTAATGAAGCCTCCAGCACATGAATATCTTCAATACCTACATACATAAGATCAAGATAAAATTTTGGGGTTGTTTAGGGGCTTGTCGTAGCCAAACCCCCATTTTGGTGTTCCCACCTCCACAAACATCCAAATAGATAGAGAAAGTGAACAAGGTAAGAAAATATGAAGTGAAAAAAGGAATCCCCACTCAAGGAGGAGAACCTGCATCACAAGATAGGGATGTGAGAATTCCCAGGATGCTCAAAGATACAAGGAAGATATCACTTGCAAGGCTAGGAGAAGCCAAGGAGAGAGACAGCTGCGAGAGCCAAGAGAGTTGCAAAGAGTGTTGTAAGAACGTGAGAGTACTTGAAGCTGCTATAACAGGCAAGAGATCTATGCAAGCAAGAGAGTAAAGGTGGAAAAGAGAGAAGCCAAGAATCTAGAGAGAAGCTAGAAACCCAAATGTGTTGGAAAGATAGCATTTAAAGGGAGAAAATGAAGGAAAAGAAGCTTCCTGAGTGGTTACAAGGTGTCTCGGGCTGTTACCACCGATAAAAGGAGTTGACAAGTGGAAAACATGCTCAGAAATAATTTTTTGAACATTGAAATATCACAGGACACTAGCACAACATGCAGATGTTTGTGCAGTGAGCAAGTGTCCAAACACATCATGCTACAAAATGATGAGAACGAGAGAAGCATAAGGTTTAACGCAAAGCTGAAATGCAAAGGTAGCTACTCAAAAGGGGTCATGAGCATCCTGGGAGGGGAAAAAGGCTAATGCAAGGGCTAAAATGAGCCTACACAAATGCTAAGGGGGTGAACACTAAAGTGGATACAAGAATGTATGTGAAATTGCAGGGGTGCAATTTTACAACATTACATTTTTCCCCACTTTAGCAAGCATATAAATCTACACTAATATGCACATTAAAGGAAATCTACTAAACATAAATAACATCATGGTACCAAAAGGATAATGTAGAGGAAGCAGACAACTCTTTAAACCAAGGAAGCATGCCCCTAGGCTGAAGACCTAAAAAATAAAAACATTAGACAAGAACGACCTGCACAAGAAAACAATGGTAGAAAATAAAAAGCCACTACATAATAGGGTTAGAACATATACATGAATAACACACACACACACAAAGACACAAAAAAAACTAAAGGATTTGAGTCGACAAAGTGAAAGAGACCTCAATGTAAAAGGTTATCTCAGTACTATGCATCGTCCCCAAATTAAGAAATAACACATGGAAGAATTCTTAAATGAAGAGAAGAATGTAAGGATTGATTGATTCAAGAGAATAATGCACCCAAAATTCAGGGAAGCAACCAATGTCAAAGAGAGAATGAGGTATATACTTAGGATGAAGAAGATGCAACTCTTCGATCGACTATACACAATTGAGAAGAGAGAGATAGAGATGGATCCAAAAGTCCTTGGACCCAAGGAGAGTTGAACAAATGCACCGCAGATCCGTAGACCTACAAAAGGCGAACAAAAGACTCTATAGGACCTCGGAAATACAGAGTTGAACAAATATATCCCTTGGGATGTAAGTGCTTCACAAGTCCTCAGACTTGCAAAGGAGGCGCCCCAAGTGCTCGGTCCGAGGGAAGCCCGATGTGAAAGGATTTGCAAATTCTAATTGGTCCTCACAGGTGATCGGTCCTACAAGGAAATCTTGATGAAGGAGCTCTACAGGTTCTCATTCTTGCAGAGCAAGACTGACTAGAGAAGCATGCAACAGTTGCAAGTTGCATTGCAAGGCAATCACAGAAAATATAGGTCTAGTCAGGCTACCCCCAAACTAGATGCCAGAATATAAAACAAGTCTACTTAGGCTGCCCCCAAGCTAGATGTTGAGATACAAGATAGGTCTAGTCAAGTTGCCCCCAAGCTAGATGTCAATGAATTTATTTGAAGGATAAGCTTTCAAAGGGTTCCCTCGAGAACCCTTCAAAAGAAAAGGGGTCCACTTAAGGGATGCTTCATTTGAAAGACATAGAGAAAAGAGAGGGTCCTTAAGAAGGATGCACATCTCCAAAAAAAAATATCACCGCCCCCTAGCATAGCGGGGAGGAGAACCATGCAACATACTATAGAAGGGAGGTGTGAGAACCTCATGAGAAAATGCTTAAAATGGATGGGATAGAGGTAGACCTCGATATCACTTGTCATGTAAAGAAGAGGCAGGTGCATCAACAAATGGAAGAGTGATGACACCAGAATCAATAAGTTGTTGTATTTTATCCTTCAAGGCCTTACATTCACTAGTGGAATGGCTAGGCACTCAATGGCATGCACAAAAACAATGTTTTCCTTTATCATGTTTATGAAATTTCTTATGTGTAGGAGGAGGAAGAGTAATTAAGTGGGCTTTGAGAAGCCTCAACAAAATATGCTCATGCTCAGATAAAGAATGAAGAGAAAGAAGCAACTATTTCTCTTATGGAGAAAATCTTGATTGCTCACAAGAAGAAGAAACAAAGACATCAGATAGTGGTAAATGAATCAATCTAAGAGAATGAGGTTGAGCGGAAATTGTGTCGCCATTCAACCATGGTTTCCATTTAGATTGTTCATTCAAGCAACCAAGCCCCAAATTATGCTTACGAGGTGCACATTCTATAGGGACCTGAATTCCTTGTTCCTTATGCCCACAACCTTAACATGCATAGCTATATTTAGAGGCAAGTTTAAAACAAGGGCTATAACTTGTTTGCAAGTCTTGAGAAGGAGGATCAACATAGAGAGTATTATTCTAGTAATGGGGATCATACTCCTCTATAGGATCGCCATCGACCTTCTTGATAGGATTGCCAACACTATCCACTTTAATAGAGGTGTGATCATCTTCCTCAGAAGGAGGAGGATCGACATTAAGAATATTACAATTTGTGTTCACATTATCCAACAATATAGAAGAATAACCATCTTTGATAGTAGTTTTGGATGATGTTATCAGAAGGTTTAAGTGGATCGGGTTGACCTTGTATTCCCCAATGAAGGATTCTTTCAGGTCTAAAGAACCCCAATCATCACTAAGACATGCATTTTTTTGAGGAGTAGACTTAGTATTTCTTGCTTTAGAAGGATCTTCTTTAGGGATGTCTACCTCAAGCGTGTCCTTTGTAATAGGTACTATTGGAGTAGACATCAACAAATCGGAAGAAACTGAAGGGATAAGAATAGGAACAACCAAAGCCTGACCGACAACTACCATCTCACATAAGTGTCTAGCATCAGGGTCATCTCTGACTATGACTACATGATTATTACAAATGAACTTAAGAGATTTATGCAAGGTAGACGGAACGACGCCCATAGCGTGAATCCACGGTCTACCAAGAAGAAGATTATATGGTAACTTTTCTGACATAGCATATACAAGGGTGGGTACATTAATGGGTCCCAACCTTAAAGGAAATACTATCGTGCCTAAAGGTTGTCGACCAACATTATCAAATCCACGAATAACAAGAGAAGAAGCATCTAGAGAGGAAGAATAAATATTAATCTTAGGTAATAGATTAATGCTACATACATTGAGCGTCAAACCAGTGTCAACGAGAGTACATCTAATGCTAATTTTATTAATTTTAACTATGATCATTAGAGGGTTTGCTTTCTTCTATACATCTGGGGGTGGAAGTTCTTGCAGATAGAACATGATGAATATGAGCCATCAACGCATCAACATATGTCAGCCTAGAAAAGGTAGGAAAGAGGATCTTTTGCAAGGCTGCCTAAAGCATACCTTGATAAACCGAAGTAGACTGAAGCAAGTCCCATAGTGATATCTTAACTGAAGTGACACGGAATTGCTCAAAAAGATCGTAATCACCAGGTGCTTTAGTCATGGGTTTAGGTGCTAAAGGAAGACTTGGTTGAGAAGGTGGTAAAGAAGCAGGTTGATTAATAGTTTTTTTTATCTTTCTAGAATTATAAGTATGGGCTACCACTCTAGAAGAGGAAGCCTTAGAAATATTGGGAGAATCACTATCAAATGGAACACCATTAATAGAAAAAAACCTTTTGGGAGAAGGACTAGCCAGAGTCAAATAAATGACAGGTCTCGTAGGCCTTTTAGGGGCAATAGAGACAAATGATATTTACAAATTCCTTACAACTCATAGAGGAATCATTTGAAGAAATATGCTCAAAATCTATCCCTGGAGGATCTGATGTGAGAGGAACTTCATTATTCGCTAATGCATCATCTATAGAAGAGAGTGCATCAAAACAAAGATGAGATTCATCATTCACGAATGCAACATCTCTAGAAGAGGGTGCATTGGAACAAAGGTGAGATTTATCATTCACGAATGTAACATATCTAGAAGGAAGTGCATTGGAATGAAGAGAAGGTAGAGTAATATTAAGAAAAGCATCAATGATTTCATCCTATTGCACCAAAATATCCTTAGAATGATTTTCAGGAGAGGGATCAACAAAGAATAATAAGAAAGGAGAGAAAAAATCACTTTCACATGCTTGTAAGAGAATTTCTTGGAGTTTCTTAAAAAAGTTGGAAATAGATAGAAGGAAGAAAGGTAGAAAGTACATTTTGAAATAGAGATATAGACAAGTTAGACGAAGGTCGACGTATCACCCTGATAGTACCAAATGGGGTTCAAGGTATCGACTTGAATTTTTTTTTGGGGAAGGTGTTTTCACGTCGGGTTCACCAAAATGTAGAGAAGGGGGATTCACTGCTCACGAGTTTCTTTATTCTCAAGAGAGTCCCAGGGAATGAACTACCCTAAACTACCTCAATTTGAAAAGGTGATAGTTCCAAAATAAAAAATGAGCAAATCACAGAGGTTTTTTGGACAAACTAATGAGTTATCAGCCAAAGGACGTTAGCGCAAAAAATGGACAGAAGTGCAACATGTTGGAGTCCCAAAGGTGTGTTGGTGTCTCGTACAGACTGAAACCCAAGATTATCACAGAAAATAGCAAAGCGACTACTAACAATCCAATTACTAAGAACTTCCAGAATGCGAGAAGGTAACAAAAAGTAATAGAACTGAAATAAGGTAAAGTAAATGATAATACTAAAGAGGATAAAGAAAGGGCTCACAACAATCCAAGTAATGAAGCCTCCAGCACATGAATATCTTCAATACCTACATACATAAGATTGAGAGAAAATTTTGGGGCTATTTAGGGGCTTTCCATAGTCAAACCCCCGTTTTGGTGTTCCCACCTCCACAGACAACCAGATAGATAGAAAAGTGAATAAGGTAAGCAAATATGAAGTGATAAAAGCAATCTCCGTCAAGGAGGAGAACCTATATCACAAGATAGGGATGTGAGAAATCCCAATATGCTCAAAGATACAAGGAAGATATCACTTGCAAGGCTAGGAGAAGCCAAGGAGAGAGACAATTGTGAGAGCCAAGAGAGTCGCAGAGTGTTGTAAGAACGTGAGAGTGCTTGAAGCTGCTATAATAGGCAAGAGAGATCTATGCAAGAAAGAGAATAAAGGGGGAAAGAGAGAAGCCAAAAATCTAGAGAGAAGATATAAACCCAAATGAATTGGAAAGATAACATTTAAAGGGAGAAGAGGAAGGAAAAGAATCTTCCTAAGTTGTTACAAAGCATTTCAGGCCATTATCATCAACAAAAGGAGTTGACAAGTCAAAAAAATGCTTAGAAACAATCATTTGAATGTTGAAATGTCACATGAAGCTAGCACGGTGCGTGTACATCCACACGACGTGCAAGTGTCCAAACAAATCATGCTACAAAATGTTGAGAATGGGAGAAGCACAAGGTTTAATGCAAAGCTGATGCATGAAGGTAGCTACTAAAAAGGGGTCCTGAGCATCTTGAGAGTGGAAAAAGGCTAATGCAAGGGCAAAAATGAGCCTACACAAATGCTAAGGGGGTGAACACTAAAGTGGATACAAGAATGTATGTGAAATTGCAAGGGGTGCAATTTTACAACATTACACAAACTTTGAGGGTCAGGGAGGACTCAAACTTCATGCTTTTGGTTTGGACATCAAGGGTGATGAGGGACTCATACTATTAATGTATGTGGAGTGGGGGAAGTATGGGAAAATAATCCCAATAAGGTAATAAATTTTGGAATGTAAGAGATCAAGAGTTAGACATATCTTAAGATAGCTGCCAAAGTGAAAGGAAGTCAAAAGTCTAATTCCAAAAGGATATACAAAATAATCTGCCACGTTTGGGGGTCAAATATGACATGGAAAGTGTACTCAAGTAGAAGGAAGCTTGCAAATTCGAGTCTGATAAAGAACTTAAGAAAATAATAATCAAGAACCAAGAATCAAGGGAAGTCCATAGGAGGTACTTGGATAAGGGATGACCTAAAACTCTAGTCTGAAAGACAGACAAATTTTAGTGGCAAAGGATAGGGATTTTGGAGTCAAGGGGAAAGGTATGTTAGGAAGGGGAAGTATAATGAGCTTATAGGAAAAAGAGGAAGGAAAATATGGATGAGATGGCATACTAGGATGGACAACCCCGAAAGTTTGACTAAAAGCTCAGACTTAAGAAATTTATCAAAAACACCCTAGAATCAAAGTAATTTGGATTTCTTGCAATTACTAGCATATGGGGGATGACATAGAGCAATACTTAGGAATTTTTAACTTATAGAAGACCCATTGAGACTATCTTGGATCGGTTATAAATGGTGAGTTGAAAAGGGTTAAGACACACATAAGGGATAAGACTCAAGTAAAAAATGGCGTTATAGATTTGAGTCCCAACAAAATGTAAGATCTATGGTTTTGTTTCATGATTTTATCATTTATTGATTGATGAGTCTTGTTAGATCTTGTTTCAGTTTGATTATTGATTTGATGAGATGGATCTCGTTTTCTTGTTGACAATGTGAATCTTGTTTTCATGACCTGCTTTGAAGAATACTTTTGAAAGAAATATATTGCAACTAATTCTAATATAATTTAAGAAGCAACTAAATATGTGTTAAATTTAAAATTTAAACAAAGAAGCAACAATAGAGTATTGCAATCCCTAAGTAAAGTGTGATTTAATTGTTACTTCTTGCTATCCTTTTTTGAAAAGAATTAATGACTACAATTAAAAAATGAACATGCAACTTGTAAAGAGCTTATGTGCAACTTTTGTAAAACTACTATGGCTTGTATCCTAAGAGGGTTAAACTTCTTCTATGTCTTCTCCTCTCCAACAGTTAATCCTCTTCATGGAAGTAGGGAAATAAGGAAAATTAAACTCTATGGGAAGCTTGCAAATTACTTAGAAGATTTAGTGTGGAAGCTTTGAAGCTTTATATTGCAAAAAGGAAAAATATCAAAGGCTTGTATTAAACATGAATACTATAGAGGATTTCGGTATCTGTCTAAGATAGGTTTACAAATATAGGAAGGAAAGCTTCAATCCTACTCAATGGAAAAGTAAGGAGGAAGTTGCAAAGCCTCTTGGAAAAATGTAAAGGCAACCAAATGAAATCAAGAACCACTCAAATGCATGAGACATAGTGTGCTATAAAGAAAAGAAGACTCTTGACCAAAGAAATATAATGAGTCAAGGGAAGATGAGAGGTAATTAGGGAGAGTGACTAATGTATTAGAACTTGAGTAAACTCAAAATCATGTAAAATTAGAGGAAAATAGCCATAATTGAAGGTTCCACATGCCAACCAAAAATGACAAGGTTGACCCTTTTGGCCAAGTGAGCCACCCATTTTACTAAGACAAGTTGCTCAAGCAACCCTAAAACTTATCCTTGGGTTACCCATGCAACATTATGATTTCTAGAGTGACCTTGTAGCTCGAGGTGTAAAAATGATTTTGATGGACAAAGGGGGTGTCTGTAATGTCCCCATTTTACGGTTCTCTTGCTTTACAATTGGAAATGTCTTTCTAGGTTTGTGTCTACCTAATCAGAGGGATAATTTTTGAGGTTTCCAGTGAGCTCACATGGTGTAGAGGAGTTCTATGATGCTCTCAGATGTTATTTCTAATTTTTGGTTTATGCTCTAAGATTCTTGGAGAGAGCGTATATTTATAGTAAGTCATCTAGTCAACTTTTTTCATCATTATTCTTCATCGAGATCACTCTAGTGTAATTAGTTTGCAATTTCAATGCATTCTGGAAATTTTCGCAAAATTAGTATATTAATGGCTTTATTTTAATTAATTTACTAAGGTTAATAAATATTATTTAAAATATTTTAAAAGCACCTTAGTGGTATAGCTCGTCGGAACCAGGATGGAATGTTTTAAATCATGGATGTATTAAACAAGGACCTTGCATGTCAAATTATCATTATTTTAATAAAAAGGTCATTTTCGAAGCTAAAAGGGAGTTCAAATTAAAAAGTGAATTTTAAAATAAAAGCTTTTGGAGTGTTGGTGGAAAAAGTATAAAAAGAGGTTATGTAAGCTCATTTGGTTATGTTGAGTTATTCAATTTCTCTAATTGAAAACCCCTTGTGGTTTTGGAGATTGAACCTACTTCATCTCAAACTTCTGGAGCATGAAACCCCTCTTGGAGAATATCATACATGGTGGTGAAATATCCTCTTTGGGTGATAGCTGATAGATTCATTTAGAGTCCATACTTGTGCTTCATTTGTAATTTTGCTGGTGAATGATAAATCTCTTGTTGTTTGGAGGTTGAGGGTTGATTAAGATTGCAAGATATTATCACAATGATTGGCCGCCATTTTCAGAATTTCTCAATCGGGTTGCGGTCCTTCATCCATTCATATACATTATGAGGATGGATGTGAAGCTCCCAGTGGTTATTGTTAATGGCTTATCATAGATTGTTCGGTGTGATAGTGAAAGGATATGTTATTTGTTGTACGTGAGTTTGGAAGGGGTACAAATTGTAGACGTTCCCATTTATTATTTGACTTGTTCCTAAAGTGATTACTTGCACCTATGAAGCCACGAAAGGAAAAAAACTAATTGTTTGGCATTGTTGTTGATTGTTGGGAGTGTGTGTGTATTTTTGAGGTTATTTGGTCCTACACGTGAGCATTTAGTGTTGGGCACATGTTTGGGTGACTTCCTCTGAGGTAGTGGCTTGTAAACCCTAGTGTGGCCATTTGGGGAGTTGTGGAGAGGCATAGCTATTATATCCTAGGTCATGGAAAAAACTTGTGACTATTGTGTATTCTTGGGAAATGTGGAAGATCTTCTTGGGGTCATGTGAATGATTGCCAAACTTGGTGTGTAGTTCAAGGTATTGCATTCAAGATAGCACCTAAATTAGAAGCTCTATTGGGTGTTGTGTATGCTAAGCGTGATTATTTGAAAGATTACAGAACCAGACGTGGAGTACTTTTTGGGGTCTTATGTTTTTGTTGTGCAAATAAAATGGTATTTATTATTTCTAAAGTTTCTCCTAATTGATAATGCTTAGAAATTTTGTATATGACTACCACGTTTAAGTTGTAATTGATTAAACCATGCTTAGAATCAACTTTAATCTGCATTCATGTTCGTATATGCTATTGTTCCATCATACTTATAGGCCAAAACTGAGGTAAAGAATAAACTGGATTCAACTCGGTCTAAGTGTCAATTCAAGGATTGTAAGCTCATGAAAGGTATCATGACAATCTACACAAGGGTAGCAGGTCATGAGAAGAGTATGTATGAAGTGCGCCCTATGGAAATAAAACTATTGCAAATAAAAGTAATTCTTGTGACAGGAACTGTCAATTCCTGGTGACAGGGACTGTGTAGATATTATAGCAAAGTCTGAAATAAAAATTCAAACACAAATCATCAAATACATAAAATATGAAATAAGAATCAATTATCATTATTTACAAATACAAATGATAGATGTTATGCTAACTAAAATACAAATCCAAAATAATGCAAAACGTGAACGATTAGAATCATACACACAACTTACTAAAAATAAAAGTATATACATTCGGTGGCTGAGTTGTGAGTGCCCTTCCTCCCAACCATCTGACTGAAAATGCACTCATAAGATTTTTGGAATCAGCTTAGAACAATAATATTTCTTCTCCAATGATATTTGTTTCGTACACATTCCTTCTTTCTGCTTAAATACACAATGGCTTATATATCCTCTTACATTCAAAATTGAAGCCCATTATTATCCTTACGGTCTAGAGTTTTATGGTGGAGATTTACTATGCAGTTTTAGGAAGGGATGAAATGGACCGTAGCCATTCTTTCTTAAGGCGCTCTAACAATATACTAAATATTGTTTTGGTTGAAACAAGAATGTCATGGAAATATTCATGTGGATTCTCCATTCTTTGTAGTTGTAGAGACTATTACAAAGTTCAGTAATGTGGAGTAAATTCTTGATAGCTGAGGTGGCTCGTGTGCTAGCAAGAAATAACCACAGATTTCACAACTATAGAAGACTATTATCAATAAATCAATGATGTAGATAGGAAATTTGTGATGTATAGTTGGTGGTTGACCAATGTGCATGTAGTTAGCATAATTTCCATGCCAGTC
>VDFB02273452.1:0-94320 GCA_007258455.2 Sequoia sempervirens
CTCCTTTTGGTGAGTGCAACTTGAGAGAGAAGAAAATGGGAGAACAAAATGCGGGTTTGAGAAAAAATGAGTTGAAAAATTCTGATTTTTTTAAAGGCTTTTTTCATTTGGAAAGTGCCAAATTTGGCACTCTCGAAATGGCCTAACCATTTGGTACACACCAAATTTGGTGCTTGCCAAATGAATCACTAGTTTGGCGTGCACAAAATAAGAAATTTCAAGTTTTTCTTCAAAAGTGACACCTTTTTTGTGTCACAGATTGGTGCATTGACCCATACATATTGATATACCATCACTTCTACAATGGGTTGCCATCAATAAAAAAAATATAAACCATAATTCTCATGTTTCCAACAATCTCCCCCTTTTTCATTGATTGAAACATACTTCACCCAAACACTCTCCAAAACATTTTCCCCCTTTGACATCAAGGGCAAAGGGTACCAAAAGGATACATCTCTTCTTTACTCCCCCTTACTAATATATTGACATGAGAGTATCTCCCCCTATCTGCATTACTCCCCTTTCTATATTATCCATCACCAAAAAGGAAAAATTATACCACAAAACCATCTAGTAACTTTGCATATGTACATTAAAATTAGAAAATTCTACAATGGGTTGCCATCAATAAAAAAAATATAAACCATAATTCTCATGTTTCCAACAATCTCCCCCTTTTTCATTGATTGAAACATACTTCACCCAAACACTCTCCAAAACATTTTCCCCCTTTGACATCAAGGGCAAAGGGTACCAAAAGGATACATCTCTTCTTTACTCCCCCTTACTAATATATTGACATGAGAGTATCTCCCCCTATCTGCATTACTCCCCTTTCTATATTATCCATCACCAAAAAGGAAAAATTATACCACAAAACCATCTAGTAACTTTGCATATGTACATTAAAATTAGAAAATTGCATTTACAAAGAAAAAATGTATACCTTAACTAGATGAGGGTAAAATACCCTGATATGACACCTTCAATTTTGCAAGGTGTGCCTCCCAATCCTTCTTGAATAAGGTAAGTAGTAGAAATAATCAGCCATATATATTTTCAATGATTTCTCTTGTAGCTCCATCTGCATTACTCATCAGATCATAAAACTAGAGGCCTAAGAAATTTGAGACTCAATTGAGTCCATCTGATCCTTAATGCTCCTTGTAGAAACTGACCACTTCAAACAAAATTGACATAATTGTTTGGCTTCTTCCAAACACTTTTTAACATCCTCCAATTTGCCTTGTGACTTGGCATGTGTAATACTACACTTATCAGAAACATCAAAAAGCCTTTTATCTTTAACTTTCTTTGACATTTCCTTCTCTATCTTCTCTTCCACACCAATAGAATACTCCTTAAAGGAATCAAGAAATAACCTTATATTGTTGCACACTGGATAAATAATTGCCAATAGACACTACATGAAGTCTTTATTTCAACACTTTCAGAGATTCATCCACCAACTCAGTACTCTTCTGGTGAGTTTGTAGAATCTCCTTTCTTGCAGAGGCATGGAAAACATCAACAAGTTGTAATTTATGTAAAGGGGTAATCTTATCTAGGTCCACGTGGCCTTGTTGTATAAGAATCTGTAGTAGTTGCACAAATACCATCAATTGAAACTGTAACTTCATATCCAAGAGATCTTTTAATTAATCTCTAGAGGGTCCAGAGGATTCACCACCTATTTTATTGCTTTCTTCTTCATTTTTATCACTCTTTTCTTTCTCTCCACTACTAAAGCACTCTTCTACAATCTTCTCATCTTTTGGAGGTAAAATTTCTTCTTTTTGTGCTTTAGTCTTCTTTGGGGCATCTTTCTTATCTTCTTTATTTTCCACACCAATTATGTCCACATCCAGAGGGGTATTATTTGGGTAAAAGCGCAAAGTTGTGTCACACTTTCAACCAACTTATCAACACAACTAAATTTAAGTATTTCTAACTAAAATCAATTTTGGTCAAACATATGATCTAGTAAGATTCATTAGTAAGATTCATTCTAGCTAATTTAGATACTTCCACAACTTTTTCAACTAAAATTGTTCGCTAAAAATATATGGAACACCACTTTGAGTCCAATTTACCAAAAAAAAAAAATTATTTGAAAAACTTGAAGTTTCAATAACTCCTAATGTAAATAATGTTTTTAAAAAAATATAAAAATACCCTTTTGTAGATCCATAAGTGTAGTTTTCAAAAAATATGTTATTTTAATAGTTTAATTATTATTTATATTTTATTTTTTAATTTTGCTAAAAGTGAGTTATTAGCACAAAAATATTGGGTACATTACCATGCGAGGAAAAATACTAAAACTTATTAAAATTGAAAAATTATGATGCACTAGATAAAGATCTCTATTTCAAGATGGGCTCAATTTTTTTCCATTTAGATAAATATTTAATATGAAGTTGATGTCCCGCTCAGAGCAATATATCATTTTATCTAAATTGGACAAAAATATATCCGTGCACTAAGTTCCAAGTTATAAATCCACATAAAAATTTGAAAGAAGAAAAAAAAAAATTTGCTATAAAAGTTTAGCGTCTCATACAACTTCATTTTTTCTTTTTATCAACAACTATAAATTGAGTGTTAATTTATTAAAAACTAGTTTAATTTTTTTTTAAAAAAAATAAAAAATACAAACATAAAATATACTAAAAAATACATATTTTACTAGTTTACATCATTTCAAAATTCAAAACATATATGCCACTTTTTAGTGATTCAAATTTAAAAGTTGGATCAGTGTTGGTCATTTCCTTTATAAAGTGTGACACAACTTTGTGTTTTTACCCATTTGTCATTGTTTCTTCTAGTTGCTCAAGCTCATGCTCATGTTCATTAAATAGCTCATTGCTTTCCAAGAGGGGTGTTTCTTGTTGTATTTGATCTTCATCATCTGGAGAAACTCCCAAATCTTTAGCAAGTGTTTCCACTGTCTGCAATGTATCTTTCCTTAACCTCTCAATATCTTCCTTATCTCTACTCATAAGAGTAATTAATCTTTGCTTTGTCTTGAATTTCTTTCTATACAATTGAGACAACTTGAGTCTATCCTCATGAGACAATGAGGAACCAATCTTCTCCAAGGCAGATTTCTTCATCTTTTCATCCTCTACAATAACATCTTATCTTCTTGCATTTAACAAACCTTTTATATCATCTGGAAATTGATCCTCTATTCCACCTAGGCCAGTATTGAATGTCACCATGTATCTGACTATAGCCTCTTCAATTGTTTCCTTGTCTTCATTATTTGCATTTGGATACATTGTAGCAGTTTCCTTCAACATACCAAACTCTGCAATACCATTGAACAATGCATCTAACTGCATAGGACTATGCTCTTGGATCAGAGGGGTCTTCTCAAATTTCTTAGCTATTTCCATAAGTGCAATTTGAGGAAAGCTCTTCAAGCTCCTCCTCTACTCTTCCTTCCTCCACAGTGGATTTAGAGGATTTTGAAATTGAAGATTTTCCTCACGCTTCCTCTAGTCATCTCATTGATCATGAGATTTCATATTCCTCTTTAGAGAGTTTGGAATATCCTCCTCCATCCCCTACCATACCTTGTTGGGATCGCCAAATAGTTGAGTTTGCAGGCGATCTTGTTGGGGATCCTTCAAATACAAGGAGTTGATCACAACATCAAGACATTCCACATTCCTACATTGCCACAACTTTAGATCCATAGTCATTTTGTGAAGCATATGGTATTGCTAAGTGGGATTCCGCAATGGAGGAAGAGTACAACTCTTTAATGCGGAATAAAACATGGGATCTTGTTCCACTTCCTAAAGGAAGAAAATTAGTTTGGTGTAAGTGGATCTATCGAACCAAATTTGCAGTAGATGGATTAGTTCCAAATTTGCAGCAGATGGATTAGTTGACAAGTATAAAGCATGACTGGTGGTCAAATGTTTCTCTCAAGTACCAAGTATTGACTACACTGAGACCTTTGCCCATGTTGCCAAAATGAAATCCATTCACTTTCTACTTGCTATATCTATAGCTCATGGTTGGGTTGTACATTAGATGGATGTGAAGAGTACATTTCTTCATGAAGATCTACATGAAGAAATTTACATGGAGCAGCCACAAGGATTCATTCAAGATTCTTCATTGGTTTGTAAACTAAGGAAGTCTCTCTATGGCCTCAAACAGGCTCCACGAGCTTGGTATGCCAAAATGGACTCATTTCTTCTCTCCATTGGATTCTCCAGATGCCACTTTGATCCGAATGTCTACATCTCATTATAGGAGGATTCTCTCTATGTTGATGACTTGATTGTCACTGGGAGCACTTTTTCCATCATCTCAACCATCAAGACTACTTTGCATGACAAATTTTCCATGACTGACTTGGGTCTCTTGCACTATTTTCTTAGAATTGAGATCACTCAATCCTCTTCCAAGATATCACTTGCACAACCCAAGTATGCTCTTGATCTTTTGTCACATTTTCATATGGCTGATTGTAAGCCTGCACCGACTCCCTTTCTATCTGGAGTTAACCTTGAGGCCAAATGTTCCACACCACTAGTTGATGCTACTTTGTATCATCAACTTGTTGGTAGCCTTATCTACTTGACTCATACTATCCCTAACATTTCCTTTGTAGTTGGAATTGATTCGCGCTTCATGACGAAATCACATGAGCTTCATTGGAAAGCTGTCAAACGCGTCTTGCACTACATCTAGGGAACTCATTAGTATGGGATTCACTATACAACATGCACAAGTTTAGACTTACTGGGATGCACAAATTCTAATTGGGCTAGTGATATTGATGATCGCAAGTCCACATTCGGCTACAGTTTTCACTATGGTTTTGTCCCCATTTGTTGGTAGAGCAAGAAGCACCATGCCATTGCTCTTTCTTCAAATGAGGCTGAGTATCAAGGGGCTATCAATGCTGCCGTTGAGGCCATTTGGCTTAAGAATATCCTCACTGAACTTGACATCACCTTTTAGAAGCCATCAATCATCTATTGTGATAACCATAGTGCCATCCAAATCTCCAAGAACCTGGTCCATGATCAGTGAACCAAACACCTCAAGATCCATATGCATTTTCTTCAGGAGCTGATTCAGGAGCAGATAATTGATTTGTGATACTATCCTAGAATAGATCAAGTTGCAGATATATTCACCAAACCCTTCACTAAGAGCAAGTATGTTCAGCTTCGGTCTCTCTTGGGGGTGTGACACATCTCTTCTGGGGGTCACTTAGACCTTCTTCATTCACCCTCTCATGGGTAGGAGTTTTTTTCCATGTAGTTTTCTCCTTCTTAATCATTGAGAGGTTATTATGTAGATGGGTACCTCAGCAGGCCTAGTAGCCAAGACCCATATTTGCATCTTTGCATTGTATAATTCTCCCTAAGTTGCACTTAAGGGGGGTGTTAGTGTGAAAGGGGTACTTTATCTAACTAGTTCATTCTTAGTTAGTTATCCACTAATTTCCTCTTCACACTATCTTAACTTTACATAGGGATAAGGTGGTTGAGCCTTTAATGACATGAGTTGTCACACCTCATAGGATGCCAACACTTGTCATAATCTAGTTGCATCTATCTCTCCCCTTAGCCTATATAACCAAGGCATTTCCTTTGTAATCTCAATTCTCAAGTTGAATATAGCTTTGCATTCTTGAGAAGAATACAATTTATTCCTCCTCATATTTCTGGTTTTTCTTTCCTTCAGTCGTTAGATTCCTAGTAGGCTAGTTAGAAAATCTCAAAAGTGAAATATGCTTCTAAATGGTAACTATTTGATCTTCTTGTATTATACAAGGATGGAAAGGAAAATCTAATGATCTTTTGGTTTATATTGTATATTTTTTCGTATTCTTTAATCCTAAATCTTTATAACTTATCCTTCACAGGATTTGATTCATTTAAACTTATACTTCTCTATAGTGCATATTATTATAGTGCAAGCCTATTTTTCTATATGATAGACAGTGGACAAGACTACAAATTTGTAAACAAAAATTTGCAATAAATATAAGGACCATTGGTTGTTCAAATGTCTGATACAAAACAAACAAGATAATGTGGTAGAGTGGAGGACCATATGTTGGTAGGGACATCATCCAAGGGTATACATTATTTTAGTCCTTACCAAGTAACATTGCAATCATAGTACAAGCAAGCAATAGAAAAGAAATAATAAAGCTTTCATATAAAAGTGAATAAGTGCAGTAACAGTATAACTCTAAGAGTAGATCTTAAATACCAAAAGGAAAGGTCGATCTTGAATATCACCACTCCAAAACAGACCATCCAAAACATGAAAAATTTAAAGCTTAGATGCAACACTGTTAGGGTGACAAAATTTCAAACACATTTTAGCTCTATGAAAAAAAAAACCCCACACTGTCAAGCGATGCTAAGCTAAGATTGCTCCAATGACCTTCCATATATATGAAGTGAACCTAAACTATTGATTCTCAATTACCACTACATAGGAACCCCACCTCCAAATATTATATCCAATCTACATATCATATGTAACTACAACATATGAAAAAAAAATCCCTGATGTTATGTTTTGATGGATGTCCCTTCATTATTACTAGATATCTGATGTAGTGCACATTATTATAGTGCAATCCTATTTTTTAGATTGTTTCATTTAGAACCACCAATATTCTCCACAAGAACAATGACCTTGTTTAAAATGATGGAAATGGTTCACATCTCTTAGAACAATTTCTCTTGCAATTGTTTGCATTTACTTAATTATCCTAGATTTATGTAAAAGAGATTGTTTCATAATTGTTATGACTCTAATGGATTTATTTTTACAAAACTAACACCTCTACCCTATCATGCAAACATTGTCCTATATTCATGGGATTGTTTTCCAATGACCAGTCCCTCCTTTCTTATGTACCTCCATCCTAGTGTTCATGCCATGTGGGGTTTGATTGTCCATCATTGAACTGCTCCCTATCTAGTATGCCATTGTGATGTCTTTTGTTTAAGTCACTATCAAGCATGATTGAAAATTGTCATGCTGACCTTCTCATTTATCTATCCAATTTTACTATGCATTTCAATAGCTTTTAGAGCTGCCTCTTTTAAAATATTTTGCAATGGTTTACAATCAAAATATGCATGGTCTCCTAAAGTGTGAAGCTAAATATTTATCATGTGGGAAATATCCTATGAATAGTTGATTAACATCATGCCCTATCAGTATTATTTGTGCATGATCTAACAACAACTGTCACTATCTCTGAGTAATTGTATCCATGAGCTTTCTTGATCTTTTCAAATTGTGAATTTTTGTCATGTTTTGGTGTAGATATATGTGCTTGAACCAAGATTTTATGATTTAAAGTGCTTTTAAGTTATCCTTTTTTCCATGTCATATGAGTTTTCCTAATTTGGTTATAGATGATTCTTGTTCATGCACCAATATCACTAGTTTCTTGTAAGTCTACATTTGATAGTTCTAGAGCCTTGCTTATGATTGTCTTGTGCATGCCTAGTTTTCATGGTGGGATTGCAAAAGTGTGAATGTTAAAGACAAGCAAATGAATTTGATTCCACAACATTAAGTAAAAGTATTGAATCTAAAAATATCCTGTTACCTTCATTTTTCAATCCAATTACTCCAATTTTGCATAGCTCTCCCATGTTTGTGGATGTGATCTGCCCCCTACACAAAAAAGCATGTACCATTTTACGCCCTTCAATCCAACTACATGCAAGTATCTTTTTAATTCCTATTATCTTTCATCAATCTCCTTACTATTTGAACCTCACCACACCTACCCAATTTTGCATAGATGTTTTAGAGAAGAACATAATTTGCAACATTTTTAGGATCCAAATAAAAAAGAATTGTTGCTGGAATACTCAGCCTATATTCATATATGATCCACAAGAAGTGTTGCTAGGATTATCAATTATGTGAAAGGACATTAACACTCTGTTGCAACTCTTTCAAATGAGTTTGATTGTGGATTTTTTTTTTCTTTTACTTATAGCAACACGTACTTTGAGTTGTCTTGTAGAATAGTTTAGTATTTTGAGCATATTTTGAAATATTTTTCAACCCAATTTCTTTTTTTTTTCTTATACTCTTGACCTAAATTTTCTTTCTGCCATGGTAGTAGGAAAAATGACTTATATTTAATGCTTGAGACCTAATAGGAGCATTGTATTGTATGCTTAGAGTTCTGGCCATTAAATATTCCTATAGATGAGAAATTTATCATAGCTGGATAGTTGCACTTGTGGTTGTCTATTTCATTCTCAAAGCCAATGTTTAGGATACCTTTATATGGCAACATTTTAGTTTATTCTATATTGTTTTCCTTCTATATTATACTTATTTCTGATGCTTTTTATTATTTTAAGTGTGGATATTCAAAGATAGTGAAGGATAGTGCTTATATTTTAGCTATATCTGGCACTTTGATGTTTTGTATGGCACTGGTAAAGAAAGTGGAAAGTGAATATTTGAGTTGTAATTTTGTGTTTTTTGAATCAAATCAGGTAAGTTAGGGTTCACAAAGAAATAGGCGGATTTTTTTTCCCACCAAATTTTGTAGATGATTTTCTAGCATCCATGCAAATAAAATTTTCATTGATAGAATTTTGTACATGAAAATTATTTTCTAATGACTATGTTGTAGGGACAAATTGAGATATTTGTCTCCTAACATGATTCTTTGGTTTGAACAGATATCAAACATATATAGTCTAATATATGTCATTACAAAGCTAGGACTTTTGTTTGTTTATGATTTAGAAACAAAAACAATAGTTTACAGGAATCAGATTAGTCATTATCCAATATTTTTAATATTTAAAACAACTATAGTTGTTGGGTTCTTTGCTGTCAATCAGAGGGGGCAAGTGTTGCTTGCAACTATCAATGAAGCTACAATTGTTCCTTTTGTTAGTGGACAGGTGGTTTTTTTATATCCTTATATATGTATTTGACTGAAGCATTTGTGCTTTCAATTTAAATCTCTCCATGTATTAACAAGTGTGCTTGTTGCATTTCTCCTTGAGCTTGTTATGAATCTTGTTAAAAGAGGAAACCTTCCTGGGGTAGAAAATCTGGTAAGTGTCAGCAACTATGATTTTGCATATTTTAGTCCCTACCTAATAGTTGTACTAGGGGCCATGTTTAACAAACCAAATGTAATTGCTAACTTTTCACTATGGTGGCAGATAAATGATTCTTTTTTCTTCTATTCCACAACATTAAGTGAAAGTCTTGAATTTGGAAATACTATGTTGCCTTCATTTTCCAAAACAATTTCTCCAATTTTTCATAGCTCTCCCATGTTCGTGGATGTGATCCATCTCCTACAAGTTTTTAATTGATTTATCTTTCTACTATGTTTGGAATTTTGTAAACTTGCAATATACAATGCACTTTTATTTGTTTCTGAATTGAGACTAATAGTAATCTTGTTGGTTGTATTGAGACAAAACTTCATTCATGGTAGAAAAGACACACCCTTATTGCTCATATCAGATGGCACATTGCATATAAAGGAGGAAAGATTCTAGGTGGGTTATTTTTTACTGCATTGAAGGAGAGAGCTTCATATATGGGACATGATCAACACTTTGCTTCTTAGATTCTAGATGTTACAACTTGCTCTAGGAAGATTTCCCATGTTGTAGAAGTTTTAAGAGATGAAAGGGGCATGTGATTGCTTCAAAGGGCTCCATGCATGCAATTTCCATCATTGTAGAAGTTTTTTGAAGAAGTTTCTTTCTTGCAATCATTTCTGTGCAATATTGTAACTCAAATTTTCAGTCTTGTGACTAAAAATAAAAATTGTAATACTCTATTTCTAAGCTATAACTAGAATACCTTTCTTTTATCAATAAAGTTTACTAATTTTTCCTTCTCAATGGCTATCTTATTGTGTGTAATTGATGATTGATGTGTATTTCTATGTTTGATGTTTAAATCCTCAAATATCAATCAATTAAAATGATTAAATATACTACTAATTGACATCAATTAATAATTAAATTGACTAAATATACTATTATTGACAAAAATTAGTGAACAGTGAATAATATGACTAAATATATGACCTATGAAATCAAAATGACTAAATATACTACCGAATTGATAAAAATGATGATTACAATTAATGACTATATACACTACCAATGCACATAAATCAGTGAATAAAAATGACTAAATAAGTGACTAGTTAGCAATAATGAATGAATAAATATATCAGTGAATAAAAAAGGACTAAATAAGTGACCAAATTACAACAATCAAGGACTAAATAAGTGACCGGTTAAATATATTAGTGAATAAAAAATGACTAAATAAGTGACCAAATTACAACAATCAATGACTAAATCAACAACTAAATATATCAATAAATAAAAAATGACTAAATAAGTGACTAGATTACAACAATCAATGACTAAATCAATGACTAAATATACTTCCAAATCAATCAATCAAAACAACCAATAAATTACTAAAAATGTCTGTCATCAATCTAGTTGCATTATAAATTACTGGCAATAAACTACTAATGGTCACGTGACTAAGTTCAAGCATTTATAAGCAATTTGTTTAGTAGTTTATTGTTGTTTCTGTACTAGTGGAATGTTCATGAACTTGTAGTAAATATTGGTGCTAAGTGAGTTGAATATTCCTTTCAACTGCCAGACATTGCTACGGGCACCTATAATGTTAGGACCCATTCTAAATGTTTGATAGTATGAGGCTACAGGTCCCTACAACATCAGAATCCTTTGTAAATATTGATAGCAGGTCCCTCTGAAAATATTGTGAACATTAATATAATGTGTAGTGTGTTCTTGTGAGAAAAAAACATGAAAAGTTAGTGCCAAGGGAGCTCAAGGACTGAGCTCTATAACTCAATCTTTGTGCCACCAGAAGTACTGGGTATGCCAAGTATTACTGAATCATCACTTTGTGTGTGTAATTCTATGTTGGGTTCACTATGAACACCATATTGTTGAAATAGTGAAAATATGAAATCGTCCTTCTATAATGGCTTCTTGTAGAGTTTCAACCTATGACCATTCACAAGAAGTGAAAGTCTAACTGCATCGATGGTGTGTAATTGTATTACCCCATTAGGGAAAACTTTTCTAATCTCATAGGGGCCCAACCATTTGGACTGAAATTTTCCCTTGAAGTCTTTATACCATGAATCATATAGCAAGGCCTAGTCCCCTATAGTGAACTCCTTTGTTTTAATATATTGATCATACCACTTCATCCTATATTGTTGTATTACCTCTGTATGATGTATTGCTTCTATTCTGACCTCATCCAACCCATTTAAAGAATGCAACCTTTCCTTCTATACATCTGTTAAATCCATTCCCAGTTCTACTACTGTCCTCAATGTTTTATATTCAAATTCAATAGGAAGGACTAATGTATTCCCACAAACTAGCTCATAGGGGGGATTAGTGGTGGTTTCCCATGTAGTTTTGTATGCTTAGACTACTTTAGGTAACCTTGAAACCCAATCTTTCCTATGTAGTTGCACTGTCTTGGTGAGAATACTTTCAATCTCCCTATTAATGACTTGCACCTGACCATTAGCCTTTGGGTGGTAGGGTTTTGATTTCTTGTGTCTAATTTCACATTCCTCAACCAACTTGGTAATTAGATCATAATTAAATTGGGGTCATTGATCAGTGACTATTTATCTAGGTACTCCATACCTAGTAAAAATATCTTCATATAAGAACTTAGCCACATTGCCATCTTTGGAAAATTGTAAGGCCTTGACTTCCACCCATTTTGTCAAGTAGTTGGTGCAAACAAGGATATTTTCCTTGTTGTTAGATGTAGGGGAGATTGGACCAATGAATTCTAAACCCCATTTGTCAAAAGGTGTCAATGTCAACTGAGGTTGTAAGGGAATCTCATCACCCTTGGTTGGCCTACCCATCCTTTGACAACTATCACAACTTCTTGCATATTTAACATCTTGATGCAAAGTAGGCCAATAATAGCCAATTATGAGGATCTTAAAGGTTGTTCTCTTGGCTGCAAAATGAGCTCCACATGGCCCATCATGAAATTCCTTCACGATGTCAAAGATCTCATCTTCCCCAATACATCTTCTCATGATGTTATTAGGCCCAATATAAAATAGATAACCAAATACCTAGGAGTATGGAAAAAATCTGTGAACCCTTTGTCTTTTCTCCCTTGGTGAAAAATGTAGTGGAATATGTCCTGTGAACAAATAATTAGCAATATCTACATCCCAAGTACCTATAATTGTAAAGCAAATAAGTGTTCATCTAGTAATGAATCATCCACCACTCCCTCAGTTGATTGTGTTGGAAATATTGATTGAAAAATTTCCATCACATTTGCTTTGTGAGGTTTATCTACTATGGTGATTTCAAATTCTTGTAAGAGAAGTAGCCATCTTACCAATTTTCCTCCAACTACTAGCTTGTTCATCAAATACCTAATTGTTGTGTGATCTATATGGAAAAAACTAAATAGCTAGTAATATATTTCCTGAATTTATTAATACCATAGACTACAACAAGCATCTATTTTTGTATTACAATATAGTTTAACTCTTCCCCTTGAAGATTCTTGTCGATATAATAAATTACATACTCTTTGTTGCCATCCTTTTGACCCAAAACTACTCTAATGGAAAAATCTGAAGCATTTGTATATATGTGAAATGACAGAGTCCAATTAGGCCCTCTTAACACTGGTGCTTGAGTCAGATCTTTCTTTAGTTCTTCAAATGAGTGTTGAAACTCAGAGGTCTATTCAAATTCAATGTCCTTAGAAAAATAAATAATGGTGCAACAATCTTACTAAAATCATTGATAAATCACCTGTAGTAGCCTGCATGACTAAGGAAGCTCCTAATGTCTCTTTGTTTTTGAGGAATAGGTAAAGTAGATATTATTTCTATTTTGTGTGGATCAACTTGAATTCTATCAGTAGATATAAAGTGTCCCAATACAATCCCTATGTCATCATCATGAAACACATTTCATTGTTGAGTGATAGGTTGTGTTCTTTACACCTTTTTAACACTTTTTCTAGATTATTGAGAGCTTCCTCATAACTTTCACCATAAGTAGTGAAGTCATCCATTTATATCTCCATGCAGTCATGTGTATAATTAGAAAATATCTTGAGTACCACTCTTTGAAAGGTAGTTGGAGTGTTGCATAATCCAAAGGGAAGAACAAAATAAGTATAAGTCCTTGAAGGACATGTGAATGTAGTCTTGTCCTGATCCTTTGGAGAGATTTTTATTCGGTTATAACCACTAAGACCATCAAGAAAAGAAAAGTATTTCTTCATAGCTAGAGAATCAATTACTTGATCTATGAAGGGCAAAGGAAAGTGGTCTTTCCTAGTGGTTGCATTCAATTCCCTGTAGTCTACACAAACTCTCCATTTCCCACCTTTCTTGGGAACAATTACCAAAAGTGAGACCCATTCACTATTTGATAGTGGATAGATAAAACCTGCATCAAGGAGATTTTGTAGCTTAGATTTCACTATCTCCCTGAGGGTAGGATTCATACGTCTCTGTGGTTGTTGAATGGGTCTATAGTGATCATTAATATAAATCCCGTGCATACATAGATCAATATCTATTCCTATCACATCATGGAAATCCCATGCATATGCGGTTGACTGTGCCTATAACATTGATTTTAGTGAATTCTGTTGTTCCTCTGTCAAGGCATTATTGATATTTAACTTCCTTCCTAGCATTATTTTCAATTTCTTTGATGACTCTTGAATTGACGATAGATCAAGGCTTGGTATGATGGGTAGACATTGTTGAGTTAGTAATGAATAAAATAGTTGTGATATCTCTTCTATAGAATTGGTGGGTATAATACTTTATAGTGGTTCTTACTACAATCATTTTGGATTATGTGAGCAATGAGCTCATCTTCATCTAGGTCATCCAATAAGGGGTTGTGCTCTATAGTCATTAGTTTATGTAGAGAATAGTTATCCTACTCCTCATCTAAATTGGGACAAATGGTTTGCTCAAGGTTTGCAAATGTTTGGGCCAATGGATAAATAACCAAGTTCTTTGTAATTGTCCCATTGGATATTAACATTTTACTAGACTTACAACCTATAAATGCATCAGTTTTAGCTAACCAAGGCCTACCTAGGATGAGTGGGTAACCTGCTAAATTGACTTTGGGTTGTAGCACTATGAAGTCTGCAAGGTATTCCCAAGAATCCAATGTAATGATTAGGTTTTCAATAATCCCCTCAAGCTTGACCATAGACCTATCAGGTAACTACAAAACAGTTTGTGTGGGCCTGAGGATGACCAACTGAAGCAACTGCATTATTTATTTTTTCATGAAATTAATTGCTGCCCCCAAGTCTATCAAAGTCTTCTTAATGAGGGTTCCATTAATCTTAACATCCACAACTAGAATACCAAGATCTGTATGCTTAGGGATTGTAATGCTCCCTAACATGATATCTACAAGATTTCCCAAGACATGGAATTTCTAAGGATCCTTTCTTTTTGTACCTGGTTTCTTAAGACATAGATCCCTTTTAGTTTTAATGTATATAGGGATGTCTTTGATAGCTTGGATAAGTGGAATCTTGATGCTCACATCTTTCAATTTTCCTAAAAGATCTAGCCTAGCCTACATGGGATGCTTTTGTATAGCTAGGAATTCAGGAAAAGGTGGTTTAGGACTTAAGGTAGTTTGATGTACTTGATTTGACTCGGGTTCCAAAGATGGTTTGTTTGAAGCTTCAACTACAGGTTCCTCATCCTCCATTTTTGTAATTTGGGGGGATGAAGGTCCAACAATTTGTTTCCTTGATTTGAGGTGGACATTACTCACCTCTACCCCATAAGTGGGGTATTGCATAGCTTCGTTAGTATAAGCCTGTTGGACATGCTTAGTGTTAAGGTTAGGTGCAGGTTGGGTAGGTATTTTTTTTTCTTCTGTGGTTGAGATGTAGGATTTAATGGAGGCATTAAAGCTTGTTGTTGTGGTGCAGGAGGGAGCATTGACTACTAGTAGTTCATATTTTGTTGTTGCCATTGCTAGCCTTTATGCCACTGAGGGTGCCATTGATTCTGCTAGGTTGTCTATTTTGGATTATAATTGGAACCTTGAAATTTTTTCTACGGCCAAGGGTTTGGTTGCTAGTTCTAGTTTGGTTGAGCTTGTGGCCATTGTTGAGGGTTCTACCACTAGTTTTGGTTTGCTTGCTAGGGCTGAGAGTTCCAAGCAAAAAATTTTTGATTCCCAATAGGAAAGGATGAGTTAAAGCTAAGGGGGTCTTGTGGCATACCTTTTATTTTCAGCCATGACCTCCTTTGTGCTATATAAAAGAGCTTCCCATCATCTCCTTCAATTGGCTAAAAATCAAGCTTCTCAACTTTATCTTGCTAGATACTGGCCACTCTTTTGCATTTATAATTGGATTTTATTTTCCTACAATTTGGATAATATTTAGTGAGAATAGCCTTAGCTTACTCCTACTTTTTCTTAATGTAGACAATATCCAACTGAGTTTCCAAATTCCTGATAATATCCCCCTTCATGTTGGATAATTGATTCCTTAACTCTATTTTGGAAACCCCTGTAGATGATTTACCAATAACTAATGTTCTATCACCTCTTGGCCTTTTAGTAAAGGTCCTAGAGTAATTGCTATAAACCTTAAAAATTTCTAAAAATGGTATATGAGAAATATCTCCCTAGCCAATGAGGTTTAAGGCATCCATGCAGTCATCATTGACTCCCCTCAAAAATACTAACTTTAGAGACTCTTATAACAACTTATTTTGTGGGTTTTTCTTTAGAGAAAACCAAAATATCTCCACATAATCCTCTAAGGGATCATCATCATTTTGTGTCATTCTAAAAAATATTATCTTTTTTCTTGTCAGGTCCTCTACAATAGTCCTGATACTTCTCTAAAAATAGTGTTTTCATGGTGTACCAATTAGGAACATCCTTACCTAACCCCATGAACCATCTCAAAGTTTCATCTTTTAGGGTGGTAGGGAAAAGCTTTAGCCTATGTGCATTAGAAGTATAATCATAACTTATGCATAGGACATCAAATTCAGAGAGAAATGTATTTGGGTCCTCAGTCATTAAGCCATAAAAGACTGGTAATGTTGAAGGAGGAATGTTCTTCAACACTATAGACCTTTGCTGGTTAGTGATGGGGAACTCAAATGTTGGTTGTTCAACATCATCATTTGTTGCATCACCCATGGTGTGGCATGTTCCTTCTATATGTGTGCTAGATGTTGGTGAGAAGGAAATTTATTCTTCAGTGGTACCTTCACTCTAAGTACTATGGTTACCAATCTCTACTATAGCTTCCTAGTGTGTGGAGGGAGAGAACCTACCCAAGGAATCTCTCTGCCTCTGCATACATGAAATATGGATTTTGATTCAGTGGTCCTGCAAAATGTTAGTATATCTCTGTTGCTGGAAAAAGATTATATCTAATAGTACTAATGCTGAAAAGAAAAGTTAACTATGAAAACTATAAAAATAGGTCAATGAAGATAGCACCATCCCCAACACCAACACCAAAAATGTAGAGTCTAAGGTAATGTATTGTAAAATTGGTAGAACCTACTCAATTTAGAGGTTTAACTGGTTGAACAATCCAATTTACATTGCTTAAGACCACATTAAATTGTCAACCCAAGGCTTGTAAGCTTATGATGGTGCAACATTATATATGCCTTCATGGACTCAAAGTTTCCTAAACTACCCTACTTAAGTTATTCTACTTGTTGGAAGTTCACAAAACTGCAAAAAAGTAAAAGCATAAACTAGAACTAGTTGCTACGAGTACCTACAACTTAGATTGTAATTGAACTATTTCTAATAAAATAATAGTCTACCAATTGAAAAATTAATAAAAAATAATGACTTAGCTAAACTATTCTCCAGAGTGCTACTAGTTAACCATTACATGCATATTCACAAGCATTCATTCACAATAAGAAAGAGATGAAATTCTAATTAGCTTCCATGTGATTCATAAATAATGATATCTTAATAATAACTAATGAAGCAGAAATAAATAAATGAAAATTTGAAGTAAAGAACAATACCTTGAGTGGCCTACTCAAGTAACTGTTCCCACTTTAACTGAACTCAAATCTGACTAATGGATTCTACACATCTCATAAGATTAACACCATTCATTACTTATCATAAAAGATTACAAAAGATCTTCCCACAAATTGGACTCAATCATTTAGAATATTTTTTGTCTTGAAACTGAAAGTAACTAATAACATAAAACTAAAAAACTAATTAACTATCCTATGGATTCAACCAAAAACTGTATACAAGCTTGAGGGAATCTTTATTGAAAGCAACAACTTAACCGAAATCATTAACTCCACTCCTAGATAATAGAGTGTAAAATTAAGACTTGAATTATTCAACCTTTAACTGAAAAGGAAAGAGAATCCTATCAGAACTAGAACTCTATCAAAAAAGAATTGTATGTAAACATACAACCACTTGTTGAAATTCCATAAGTGAAGGAGAACTCTTCTTCAACATTTATTAAATTGGTTATAATAATGCACACCCAACCTTCATTAAGTTCCTTTGATCAATGATCGCCACATTCAGCTTAACCTAAAGCTTCCCCTGTTTCAGTGTCTAGTCATTCCTTTTGCTATGGGTTCATCATGCAACTATTGCACCATGGTTCCTCTTTAGTTGCAAACAAGTTAATTCCAAAAAATATGTACACAAGGGTAAATATCACAATTAACTCATAGCATTCCATCAATATTCTATACATATATTCATAAAAACCATATAATAGTGATATATTATAACCATAATTCCATCATCATATTTAAGGTTTAAGTCTACATAGTGGATATAAAAGGATAATATAATGTACGAGTTTTTTTTGGAGAATATATCTAAAAGTATCTTGAAACATGTATAAAAACAATAGGAAATAAGCCATTATCTGGACCTACCACTATCTACTAATAATTATAAAATTTTGTTAATTGTTTTGGTTCCTTTTGATTGTGGAGAAGTCACAATTTCAAATTGAATTCCATTATAGATCTTTTCTTTCAACTTAATTGAATCCCCTTTTAAATTTTACCATTATAGATTAGCACATTCCCAAGACTAATATTTTCACTATTTCAAACTCAATGCAGATCTAATCAAATATTGAAAGAAATAGGATCACTATATTTCTTACACATCTAATAAGTTTGATACATACTTCTACTCAACAACCCCATGCACAAGGACACATAGATCAAGGAAACTTGGTCCTTCTTAAAATCAACTTACCCTTGAACAACTACTCAACTTCCCCTCTATTTTATTTTGTAGATACAATATTTTAAACTTATCCTATGTTAAAGCAACAATGCCTTAGAATGCCATACCCTTACATGATTTTCTTACAATACATAATGACTAGAATTTAATAAACTTCTTTACAGAATCCACCACACATATTTGACATAAGCTCACCCAAGGAGGCTTTAATCTATCTGAATATCTTTTGAAACCTATTATTGATGAGTCTCCCCAATTGATTCCAATTCCCACACATAAGCTTGAAAAGAAGAAGCCAACAAAAAAACAATATGGCCAAAAATCTCTCCTCCCAACCATAGGATTGATAATCAATCCACCCTTGAGCTTTAATGGTCACATAGCTTTCCATTACACACACCACCACTATTCACAAGTGTTCCTTAACAAATTACACCACATAATATGTTCAATTCTAACACCCATGCTATAATTCATCACCCTAATCATTAAATATATATACGCATTAAGAGAAATAAAAATAAGGTGAAACTCCAACATGACCAAAATATACACAATTTCAACAAATACCTCAAAAGGATCTAACAATAAGTTGCACATAAAATTGAAAACATAAACAATATTTCACGCATCTAAAATAAAGATTTTTAAAGGGGTAGACTTACCAAACTAAGTGCAAATCCAAAATGTGATAGCCTCTCCTTCTCCAAGCTCTATTCTTGCATCCTTCCTCTCCCAGACTCTCCTCTATCTCCACTAAGAATTATCCTTCCCAAAAGGAGCAAGCATCCAAAGGAAAAAAGCATTTAACCAAAGAAAAAAGAGGGAAGCCAAGCAAGAGGGAGAAGCCATTCCCAAAGAGGGATTCCTTTCTCCTTTCAAAGAGAAGGAAATATATAGAAGGAAAATGACAACCAACTCCCCAACGAACCAACCAACTCCAATTTTTTCCACTTTTCATAAGTGGGTAATTAGAGTAGGTTTTAAACTTTGTTTAAGGGATTTTATGGAATAAAAAGACCCCTACCCTATAGGGCACATTTTAAACAATTAAAACCACTGAAAGACTTTATAAAACATAAAATAAGTAATGACATTTAAAAGTTGAATCAATGGTCTAATAAAACAACCTCTCTCACATGCACAACCCTTACAAAAAAAGGTTGAATACATGTCCTTGACAATACTAGAAATTTCCAAGAATGGCATAAGGGAAGTAGCTATGTGACCCCTTCATCAACAATGGCCAATTTTAACCTGTTTACTCAACCAAAAAAAGGTGTCAGTATTTCTCATAATTAATAGTAATTGAAACAAATAGCATATGCAAAATAACCTTCTAATGATAATCAACTAAGGAATTAAATCTACATAAGTAACATATAATTTAACTCTTCCTACTTGTATAATTCCTCTTAGATCCAAGCAATAGTTGACCATGTTATTTAATATCAAAATATTACCACTTATCAATAATCTATTTAACCTATAATTAATACTACTACAACCAAATATCAAATATCAATCTCTACCTTTATATTCACACTTACACTCATAATATAAAATCACCTAAGATGATGAAATCCATTTAATATATTTTCATGATATTACCAACAACAAAACATCTTGATAATTGCATACTTACATAGATAAGGAATAGAAATCATCTAGCTATCACACAAAATCACAAAAAACACTAGTTAGTTAGTTAGCAATAAAAAATATAAGCAACTTTATGTATAGGAACAATAATCTCTAACAAATATCATCCAACATAAAAGAACATAAAGTATAATACATGAACCATCGAGGACTAATAAGGCCACAAGGGATGAGGTCTTACAAAGTCTTAAATTTTTTGTAGACTTATCTTTCAATTTGGCATTTAAGCAGTCTTCAACTCTTTTTCGTTCTTCAACCTACACTTTGAGATTGGTTATTGTCTCATTTGATTGTTTGAGCTACTCTTTAGTTTCCTTGAGTATTTCTTGAACTTTCTTGATTTGATCACTCAACTTCTTGATGCACTCATCTACTTCCTTAATATTTTCTTTCATGTCTCTATTCCCACATTCTACTATCTAGATCATCAAGTGAAGATCTGAGTTCTCCTTCCATGTCAACTTCACAGTCTTCTTTAGTAAACCCTTCCATTATGATTTATTCCGAAGGTATAGGATGCCTCCTAGTTTCCATGTGTTCAACCTCCATGATTTCCCTTAGTGGTTAAGCGAATTGAAGGAACCAAGTTTTGATACCAATTACTGAACACACAAAATACTAAGAGGGGGGTGAATCAGTATTCATTGAAATTCATTAACTTCATCAATTTAAACATGGAGTCAAAGCATCTCATCACAATTGCACAAATGAGAAGGAAAAATTAAAGAATGCATCATATCAAAAAACATAAGAACACCATATTTACATGGAAAAGCCTTGGAAGGGAAAAACCACGATGAGGATTAGCTCACAATATTATAATTGATTACAAAGGATTGCAAAATGGAGGAATCAATGTACAAAAAGAATGGCTAACTGCCTAAAGGAATCACTATCCAGAATAGAAAAGAGAGTACAAGAATGACTCAATACCAAATTTTGAACTGCTAACAATGCATTTGCAACATGTTGTAGATATAGTTCCAATTAAGCTTAGAAAACTGACTTTACACACCTCATACTTCATCTCTATCACCTTTCACACTTCTCTCTACATCACACCTCTCACATAATACCCACATACATTGACATTCCTCATATCATCATCACAACACTAAATTTACCTTCTATATATACCACAAAAACCCACAATATCAATTTGGTCAACCTAATTGCATGAACCATGTAACACCATTACCTATCGACCCAAAAATCCATTACACACACCTTGCGAAAGGAATCAAAACATGTTCTTCACAAAAATAGGCCAAAATGACCTATAATTACTCCCATGATCTTTCATAATTCAACTTCACATGACACCAAAACCCTTAGGTTGGCATCACACACCAAAATTGGTGAAGCAACAATTGAATGAACAAATTTTTCATCCACATCTCGACACACGGACCACCAAATCACTTGCCACCTGGATTGCATACACTTCTGACATCCTCAAAATTACATAGCATAATAATTATCCACAACATAATGCAGAGCATTTCAATATGCACTTTGCACCTATAGTACTACTTCTACTAAGCCCGATACATTGTCATCAATATATTTAGTTGTGGAAGACATACAACCCTAAACTCTAGATATAAAATCATCCAATATGTACCATGACTACCTTAGAACCATATGAAAATATGATGTAAAGCAGAGCAATGCAAACCACAAAACTATTCCTCTATTATACTGAAAATGCACTAAGACTTAGCCAATTTCCTCAAACACACTTGGTCTACTTCCATACATACTGATATACCATCACTTCTATAATGTTTTCCATCAATGACTATTGAACACCTGAAATACTGAGGGGGGGTGAATCAATATTCTTTTAAACCTTTCAAACATTTAAACATGCAATCCACATAACATATTCAATTGAAATAAATGAAAGAAAGCATGAAACATCTGACAACATCATATAACAGATGAACACCAATATTTTTACATGGAAAACCCAAAATAGGAAAAGCCATGGTGAGGATTAGCTTACAATATATTATAACCAATTATAGTATATTTATAGAAGTGCTCACTACAGGTGGAATCACTTTCCACTAAGAGAAAGAGAGATAGAAGAGAGTTTGTAGCTCACAACCTAGATGAACTGTTATAATTACATCTATCATATGCATGAGATGCAATTCCAATGAAGCTCAATAAATTGAATTTACAAACTTCATCTAATTCCAATCTAACACTCTACTTTACTCTACATTCACATCACTCTAATATTCTGCTCAACATTCACAACTTAGATTCTCAATGTATTTTCTCAATTTGCATCATTCACATCACTTACATATTTTATTTATATATCAAAACACCAAAACTTATCTAACTTATATATCCACTTCAAGCGTAACATCAATTAGGTTCTCCTAATTAGATCTATCATACAAAAATAGACATTATATGACTTGTTAGCTCAAATCATTCCAGACATGCCTCACACCAAGATTCAATCCTTAAAAAAATTTGAAATAGGTTGGCATGGACCTATAATAGATCCCACATAATTCCACAATACTTGCTTAACCTTCACATAGCTTTAAAATTATTAGGTCGGCACTACAAGAGACCTAATACAATAATTCTTCAATAGCATACCCATATTCGGACATGCGAACCTCAAAATACTATGCCATCTGGAATTCACACTCTATTGACATCTTTCAACATCTCCTCGAATTTGTAAAACCAAAATCCTATTCGTAGAGAAGTGTAGACTCTCCAACTCATATGCACTATACAAGAAATGACTGTAAGTGCTAGGTTGAACTTATGTCATTCATAACTTTCAAACCAAAATCCAAAACAAGATGGAATTTTGGAATTAGGTGCTTCTACCAACCAAAAACACTATGCTAGAGCCATAGAGTGAAATTTTACTTTGTTGACAAGTGTGGACCCAAAAAATGGATGCTTTGTTACAAAAATTAGTAGAATTGACACTTATTCAATTTCCATCATAATTGGTTTCAATGGATCAAAACTTCTTGCAAAATTGTCTTCCACAGACATCCCAAAATGTGTTAGAACCAACCAAAATGATTTTTACCTCAAGATACAATGTTGACATCAATGAAAACACTGTAAAGCATAATTATATGTACCTTATGCTTATTCCTCATGCTCATGTTGCCAACAACTACATCAATGACAAACTCCTCATTCTTCCAATAATCTCACTCTTTGTCATTGATGGAAACATGCCAAAACATCTCCAAAATATTCTCCCGCTTTGACATCAAGGGAAAAGAGTGCATACAACAAATTTTCTAATATATAATGGATCTCCCCTTGAGAAATATATGCATATGTACAAATTGAAAGATTGAATTGACTCCCCCTAAGTCATATACCAGAGAAAAAACCAAAAACTTGTATAGGAAATCATTCTATATACTCTGCATATGTACAAAGAATCTAAAATTGAAAAATAGAAATGCATAAGGAATAGAAATGTTTTCAATTTGAGGAAGTTGACTCTTGAAGCTTCTACACATGTGTCTTCCAAGCCTATTTTCCTTCTTCTCATGTCTTCTTGGCTATCCCAAGCAATCTGCATTGTGTTTCAAATTCCATTAGTGTCCCTTATCTCTCTTCTAGAGTGCTAGGTACCAAATTTATTTGTGTAGCTTTGGTAGCACTCAAAAGGGAACTTGAAATAGATATGAATTTGGAATTCACCAAGTCCCTTTTCCCTCCAAACTACAAAATGATGTTCTCCTTTTGGGCATGCAGCTGGAAACGTATCTTATGCAAATCTTCAATAACAATCCTTGTGTCTCCAACCCGGTCAAGTGTTGAATAATAGGAATTGGAGGCATTATTGATCTAGGACACAATGGAATCTATTTCACTCTTGATTCTCTATGTGGCTTTGGGCCACTTCATACAATATTGGAATAGAGCCTTTTCCTCATCCACATAAACTTGTGCATTCTTTAAATTTTCTTGAAACTTTTTATGTGCAAGAGCACACTTCTCAATGATTTCCAACATCTTCTTATCATTTATTTTCTTTTCAACTTCATTCTCTACTTGTACTCTAAGACCATAAGCATATTATTTCAAAATTTCAATTAATAACTTCAAGTTCTCCATACCAGAAAGTGAAGTGTCAATACTCGCACTAAGTATAGCCTCTTGCAATGCCTAAGTTACAAATTCTTCCATCAGCTCTCCACTATGTTGATGCATTTATATAATCTCCTTCTGGGTAGATGCATCTCCCAATTGAAGCTTGTGGATTAAGGAAATCTTATCAAGATCTATATTTCCTTGTTGCATAGGTAGTTGTAGTAGTTATGCTAATACAACAAGCTAGAATTTGAACTGCATACTAAGTAGATTCTTCAAGGAATCTGTAGAGAAGTCAGAGGATTCACCTGAAGTCTTTGTATTCTCCCCAGTCTTTTCCTTCAAAGGCCTTTTCCCCATGCTTTTTGGAGTTCACTGGATTCTCTCTTTTTTTTTACATCTCTAAATGTATTTCCATTCTTATCTTCATCATACTCATTATTTTCTTGTTCTTCTTCCTTCTATGCATCAACATTCTCTTCCTCACCAAACTTATTTACATTTTCTTCCTCAACAAGCTTATTTTTGGTATCGAGTGGAATAAAATTCTCTTCAAGTACCAGAGGATGAGAGGTATTATCCTTTGCTACATCTTCACCAACATTCTTCTCTACTTCATCCTTTTTCTATCAATTCTTCCACATCTAGAAGAACTTTATCCTAAGTATACCCTTCATCTGTTACATACTCATGTTGAGCATCAATATCTTGTGCTTCTTCTTCTATGACTTCTATAGAAATTTATTCTAAAGTCATTCCATATTTTTGTGTTATATCTAATACTTTATTAATTCTCTCCTTCTGGAGCCTTCAAACTCACTCTTATCTCTACCCATAAGGGTAGTTACCCTTTGCTTTACCCTGAATTTTGTGTTGTATAATTCAGCCAATGTGGCTTTGTTTTCCTCTAAAAGAGGAGCACCAATCTTCTCCAATGCATATTCTTTTATGTTTCCTTCTTCAATTGCTTCTTGTCTTCTCTCACATGTGGATCACAAATGATTCCTTTTCTTTCTCTATTTCTTCATCCTCATTTGTATCCACAACATCCACTTTTTTATTTCTTAGAACCTTCTTTACTTTGTGAAGCTTCATCCTTTCTCTTCCAGACTATCTAGGGTCCTTCATCCTCCACTTCTTCTTCTTCTTCTCCTCCTTCAATGTTTACATTTATATTATTTTCCCTTACTACCTTTTTGTATTGTTCTTTTCTTGGCAGGGGCTGTAGGATTTTCATTAAAGCACCCCCTGAGCTAAAGTCTCAACTTAGTTTTTGGAGGAAACATCTACACCAGATGTTGGTATAGATTCATCCTTAACCTCAGTCTTCCTTCTTTGTATCTGTTGGATCAATATTTTGTACAGGTTCATTCTTCTTTACCAAATTATCCTTCATATTTTTGCTTCTACAAAACTTGGAAATGTGTCTAGGCCTATTGCAATTGTAACATATGGCATTATTTTGACTAGTATTCCTTCCATTCATTCTATATCTACATTTATTATCTTTATTCCCAAATCCATATCATGTATAATTGTATCCTTTGAAAGATTGAAACATTCTACCAATGTTATAGCCATTCATCATTTGACTTCTGCACTCATTAACTTTATGACCAACTTTCTTGCATGTAAAACATTGACAAGAAAAAGATGGAACATTTTGATTCATTCTAATTCTATATTCCATAGCCTTATGTCCAAATTTATTGCAAGAATAACATAAACCATTAAAAGATGGATACCTTTGTGCATTTGGTTGTATGATTGATGGTCTTCTAACTACATTCCTTTGATTTTGGATCTGCTTGTTGCTGTTGTTCTTGTCTTTAGCATTTGATGTTTGATTTTATTTTGAAATTTCACCCTTCTCAAATCCTAAACCTTCTTTATCTTTAGAGCTTTTCTAATTTGCAATCATTTAATCAAGCTTTGTAGAACTCATCTTGAATTTGTATTCATGACTCCTTCCTTTCTCTAGATATGATCTTAGATTCATAACTTCTTCTTCAAGCCTTGTAAATTCCTTAGATTTTCTTTTCACCCTTGCATTCAGACATTCCTCAACTCTTTTCTTTTCTTCAACTTACCCCTTTAGACTGGTGATAGTTTCATTTTCTTGCTTCTATTGTTGATTAACTTCGTTATGCCTTTCTCTAAACTTCTTGATTTTCTCTCTCAATTTTTTGATGCATTCATTTGCTTCTTTAACATTTTCTTTCAAAAAAAATTTCACCTTTAGTTCTTTCAAGATCTTCAAGGGAAACTTTGAGTTCTCCACATTTCTCAAGCATGCAATATTCTTTTGTGAATCCAATAGTAGGAATCTCTTCTAGTGGAGTAGATAGCCTTATAACAGCCATGTGTTCAACCTCCAATATCTTCCCCAAGTAGTTAAGCTCATTCCAAGGAACTAGGCTCTGATGCCAATTTTTGAACACCTAAAATACTAAGAGCGGGGCTGAAGATCAATATTCTTTTAAATCTTTCAAACATTTAAACATATAATCCACATAGAATATTCAATTTTAGTAAATGAAAGAAAGAATGAAACATCCAACAATGTCACATAACACATGAACACCAAGACTTTTACATGGAAAACTGAAAATGGGAAAAACCACAGTGAGGATTAGCTCACAATATATTATAACCAGTTATAGTATATTTACAAAAGTGCTCATTGTAGGTGGACTCATTGTCCACTGAGAGAGATAGAAGATATTTTGTGGCTCATAACCTAGATTCAACTATCACAATTGAATCTATCGTATGCATGAGATACAATTCCAATGAAGCTCAATAAATTGACTTTACACACCTCATTTGATTTTGATCTAACACTCTACTTTCCTCTATATTCGTATCACTCTAATATTCTTCTCAACATTCACAAATTATATTCGCAATGTATTTTCTCAATTCTCATCATTCATATCACTTACATGTATTTTTATATATCAAAATATTGAAAATGATCTAACTTATATATTCGCTTCAAGCATAACAATAATTAGGTTAGCCTAATTAGATGTATCATACAAAAATAGAT
This sequence comes from Sequoia sempervirens, assembly GCA_007258455.2. NCBI lineage: Eukaryota > Viridiplantae > Streptophyta > Pinopsida > Cupressales > Cupressaceae > Sequoia > Sequoia sempervirens. The sequence goes on from VDFB02273452.1 coordinate 27,175, forward strand.
AATATATGACTTATTGACCCAAATCCTTACACATATTCCTCGCACCAAGATTCAATCCTTTAAAAAATTTGAAATAGGTTGATATGGACCTACAATAGCTCCAACATAACTCCACAATACTTATTTAACCTTCACATGCCTTCAAACTTATTAAGTTGGCATTGTAGGAGACCTAGTACATAAATTATTCAATAATAAACCTATATTTGGACACACGAACCTCAAAATAATATGCCATCTAGAATTTACACTCTATTGATCCATTTTTCAACATCTCCTCAAATCCGTAAAACCAAAATACTATTTGTGGAGAAGTGTTGACTCTCCAACTCATATGAACAGTATAGTAAATGACTATAAGTACCAAGCCGATCTGTCATTCATAACTTTCAAACCAAAAGCCAAAACAAGATAGAATTATAGAATTAGGTGCTTCTACCAACCAGAAACATTATGCTAGAACCACAAAGTGAAATGCTAGTTCATGGACTAGTGCGGAACCAAAAACTAGATGCTTTATTACACATAATTGGAAGAATTAACACTTAGTCATTTTCCATCATAATTGGCTTCACCAGATCAAACCTTCTTTCAAAATTGTCTTTCAAAAATATCCCAAAACATGTTAGAACCAGCCAAAATGATCTGCACCTCAAGATACAATGTTGAAATCAATGAAAACACTACAAAGCATTAATGGATGTACCTTGTGCTTATTCCTCATGCTCATGTTGTCAACAACTACATTAATGACAAACTTCTCATTCTTCCAACAATGATAACACCATACACTATCATGCTTATGTTTCCAACAATCTCCCCCTTTTTCATTGATGGAAACACACTTTGCCTCTACTTCTAGACTACATACATAATGATATGCCATCACTTCTACAATGGGATATCATCAATGACAACACCATACACCATCATGCTCATGTTACCAATAATTAGGGCCATCCACAATTTTTTACCATTTATTTCTTTACATATCCACTTAACAACAAGGAATAAGCCTTATTTTTTAGATATTTCAACCCTAGTCCACCTGCACTCTTATCAAGACAACACCATTCACATCTTACTATTTTCCTTTTATTTTTCCTCCCCCATTAGACCATAAAAATTGCCTAATTTTTTTTATATCATTTATTTGATAACTATTAAATAACCACATAGAGGAACAATAAAGATTGTACGAGGAGATAATTTTAACAAAATTGCAACCTCCCAACCATTGATAAGTATTGTTTATTGCATTTATCTATCTTTTTTTCAATTTTACCTTTTACCCAGTTCCACATGTCTTTCAAACGGGTTTATAGAAAATGGGCTACCCAAGTAGCTCACCTACTTTCTTGGCCCCCCATTGAAATCCATATTTAGTGAACCAAACAAGAACAATGTTTACCCTAATTAACTTGAATGATTTTTCCTTTGATATCTTTGCTCTGGATACTGTAGAGAATATGTTTAGTTTATGCATTAGGTTTTCAAAAATTTCCTCTTCTAGATTAACAAAAAATGTTGTTTCATTAGTGAATTGAATATTCAAGAGATCTTCCCCATTGGGCAAGGTTAGTCCTTTAATCTTGGACCTTTCAACTAAATATCTTAAGAGATAGCATATAGCATTAGTGGCTATCACAAATAATGTTGAGGCCAAAGGGAATCCTTTCCTTATGGAACTCTATAGTGAGAACTAATGTTTTAATACCCCATTTATGTCAAATTGAGCAACTAAATCTTGAAAACATATGATAAAACTTGTTTGGAAACCCAAAAAATTCTAACACCATTAGTATGAAAGGCCATTTGATTTTATCGTATGATTTTTTGAAATCAAGAAGCAACATACCTATGTTTTGGTTGGAATCTTTTTCCCATTCCATATCCTCCCAACTTGTTATTAGGTTCTCAAGGATATACCTACCTTTGATGAATCCCATTTAAGTATTACTTATGAATAAAGGAAGGATATCTACTAGTCTCATTGCAATGAATTTTTCTAGTATCTTATATGAGACATTTAGTAAGGTGATTGGCCTCCAATTTTTAAACAAGCATATGTCACCACCTTTAGGTAGTGGTTTAATTAGACCTTTACTAATATCTTCCCCAAGAGTGTTGGTAGTTGTTGTCATTGATGTCAACACTTAAGGACATTGTTAGCAGTTGTTGTTATTGATGTCAACATTGATTGTTGGTTGTCTTTGGTGTCAACACTTGATTAAGATTGTTATATGTTTGGCAGTGGTTGATGGGCTTGTTGTTAGTGGCTAATGACAACACTTGATAATTTTTTTGTGATTTCCATTGTTTTCATCACTTGATAAGGTATATTGTTGGCATTTGATGTCTTTGATGTCAAGTACTTAGTGAGAGATTGTTGCAATTTTTTTTCTTAGCATTGGTTGTCATTGTTGTTAACATTCAAGTTGGGTTAAGATTGATGTATGGAGATGGCTTGTTGAATTTCATGGCTATATTTCATGACTTATTTGATGTTTGTTTAAGTTCATGGTTGGATGTCATGCCTTATTTGATGTTTTCTAAAGTTCATGGTTGGATGTCATGTCTTATCTAAGAAGAATAAAGTATTGTTGTTGTCAACAAAGTTGGTTTCATAATGATATATTAAGATGAGGATTAGAAGTGTTTTTGATAGTGGAGATATGTTGGTGAAGTTCTAAAATATGTCTTATGCTTTCTTCTAATTTTCTTGATGAAGCATGTGTTGCTGAAAGAAAGTTATGGCCTCTACAAATTGGTTAAGTGTTCCTACTTTAGGAAGTTGCTTGAAGTTTTCCTGGATAATACTTCAGATTCCTCCATTGTTTAAGGTATGGTCTTATAGTTTGGGATTCAAATTCAATGTCATGTGGATGTTGTGCTCCTATCTTTTTAGGTCACCAATGTTGTTGAGGATATTTAGGTGAATTGTTGAAGGTTGGTAGTGTTGTTGGATGTCTAGACTAGTCTAGAAAATGCTCCACTTTTCTCTGCATTGATGAAACTACTCCTGTGGCTTGGTGAATCTGTTCTAAATGTTTGTGTAGTATCTAAATTCTAATTTCATGTGTTGAAGTGCTCCACAATTTAAGTTTTTAATGTTATATCTCATGATTGAGCATTATGTGTTTCTGAGATGAAGTATTTTGTTCTTATTTGGTTTGCAGTGGTTGCTAGTGGCATGATAGTATGAAGAATTTTTGAAGTGTTTTTGGATGTTAATGGAACATCCCCATGTGATCCACACAATGCTGATTGGCCTCTTATGTGTTGTATTGTGTCTTGAGTTGTCTTTCTAGGTTATTTATGGATATCTAGCCGACATGGCTTGTTCCTTCGCTTACATCATGTGTTTGGAGGTCTCTCTAGCATTTGAAGATGTGTTATGATAGATTTGGGTCCTGATCTATCATGGTTAGAACCACCTTGAGAAAATTCAGTTAGAAATATGTTTTTGGGCCAACTAGTTATGTTTTTCATATCTCATCTACACATTTCCCTATTGTTGATTTAGGTTGATGTGTGCCAAAGAGTGAATTGCTTTGGATCACATTGGAAGATGTAATAAAATTGTTTTTGGTCCTCTCTATGCTTGGGATAGGATTGTAGTATGTTGTTGTGGGAAACTTGGTGAATTCATTATTTGTATTCTTTCCTAGCCAACCTAATTGATGTTTTAAGGTCTTGCAGTGGATATAAATGTAAGAACATTTTGAATTAAAGAAGTATGAAAGTATAAACAAGTGTAAGAAAGTGTGAATATGGATTGCATTGAATATCCAACAAAAAAAGTGTGATTTTTTGAAAGAAAGATCAGATGTGCTTGAACACATTCAATTAGTAGAGTGAATTGTTGACAAACATTGTAATTTTTTATAAACTCTCTATATCCTACTCTCAGATAGTGAATAGCATAAAGTCTTTGTATCTTGCCCCTGAAGTTGTGTGAGCTTTAGTTCAACAAGTACTTTGTACCTTACACTGAGGTGGTGCACCTTGGTTTGCAAGTCCTTTTTCACAGTGAGCCTTTATTTTGTGAGTTAACTCTCACCATGGTTTTTCCCTCATTGGGTTTTCCACATAAATTTGGTGTCATCTTGTGGATGTGTGTTCTTATCTCTTTTATCATTGTTGTTGATCTGATTAGAGTTAGAATTGCTATATCTTTGATTGCTAAAGTTGTTGAAGCTTTATATTTTTATATCCTTCTCTGCTACAAGTTTTTTTAAGAGTTGATTACTGGAGCTGTTGAAGCTTTATACTATCATATCCTTCTTTGCTACTATTTTGTTCAAGAGTTTTGATTTGGCTAAGTGTTGAAAACTTCAAGTTCTAGAAGGGCTTATGTTTTTGAGAAGACTGATTCACCCACCTCTCAGTCTCTAGGTGTGTTCAACAATTGGTATCAAAGCCAAGTTCCTCTAAAGAAGCTTAACATCTTAAGGAAAAGATCTGGGATGGAAAATTATGGTTCATACAAGGGTCCTAGGTTTGATGGGACTAATTATGCTTTTTAGAAACTGAGAATGGAAGGCCACCTAAACTCTCTAGGGCTTGGTGTGTGGCAATCAGTCAAGGATGGTTATGTTTCTCATGCTACTCCAACAAATCCAACTAAAATTAGATTATATGAATGCAATCCCAAAGCTAAGAATGTTCTCATGTGTGGATTGGCTGATTCAAAATTTTGAAGGTGATGAATTATATTTTTGCTAAATATGTCTAGGGAAAGCTTAGCAACATCTATGAGGGTGATAAAAAAGTGAAGCAAGCCAAGATATATATCTTTAAAATTAGATCTAAGACTCTGAGGATGGCTGGGCCTGAAGACATTGCAAGCTATATGCTATGGGTGTGTGAAGTTGTTTCTATCGTCACTGTTCTTGGTGAAGTAAAAGAGAATAAAATTGTGAAGATAATTTTGAGATCTCTTCCTAAAACCTATAGTCATAAGGTGTTTGCCATCAAACAGTTCAAGGACTTGGATCAATACTCAGTTGATGAAATTTTTGGTGCTCTTACTACCTTTAAAATGAGAGAGTTTGATCAAGCTATTCCAAAGAAGGAAGCTGCATTAAAAGCTAACAAAAAGATTAAAGATGATGCAACTAATCAAAATGATGACTATGATGAAGTTGAAGCAAAAATTGTGAGAAGATTGAAGAAAGGAATTGGAAAGTACAAAGGTATGTTACCTTTCAAATGTTTCAATTGTGGAAGAATTGGTCATTTTGCATCTACATGACCCTATAAAGAATTTGTTGATGATAAAAAAGGGAGAAAATCAAAAGAGTGTTCTATTATAAGGAGAGAAGTTGTTCCTCTCACTATTGAAATTGACACCATTTTCTGATGGTTGTTTGTCATTCGTTTGACAAATATTTGTCGGAAACGCGACAAAATGGCAAAAATATTTTCGTCACTATTTTTTCGTCGAACGTCTGAAAACGAATTGAACATCGAAATAATGGTGAAGAATCATCGGTTGTTTGCATTGTGAAATGGCTTGGACATTCATCGGAATATTGACGAACACTTCGTGTATACATTGATGAATTACACCAGAAGTTCATCACCAATTCGACGAAATGGGCAAGGAGTAGTGTCGAAACAACAGCAGACGTTCGTCACCATTTTGATGAAATGGGCAAGGAGTAGCGTCGAAAGAACACCAAAAATTCATCGAAAGTGTGACGAAATAGGAAAGTAGTAGTATTAAAACAACACCAAGAGTTCGTCGACTTCGCGATGAAAATAGCAAGGAGTAGCATCAGAAGAACACCAAATGTTCGTCGAAAGTGTGATGAAATGGGAAAGGAGTACTGTGGAGACAACTCCAAAAGTTCATCAAAATGGCGACGAAATGGGCGATGAGTTACGATGAAACCTTCATCGCAGCTATAGAAACTTCGTTGAACCTTTTCGTTGATTTTTTAGTGGGTTTCGTCACAATTGTGATGAAGCATCAGTTTAAAAAAAAATAAAATTCATGGAAATGTACCATTGCAGAGACTGACGAATGATCATACATACAGACTGCATATTGGTTTGATGCTTCAAATGATGCATTTCTTATATTGAAAAGTGCATTACCTTATTGAGCTTCTCTTTGTTTCGAGAATAGTTTAATATTCTCTACTTAACAGGGCCAACCACATGACGGTGGAAGCTCATTTGGCCCCTCTCCCCCCTCACATCACTCTCAATTCTCCATACCCAATCATATAACATTCATTCATCCATTAATAACATATAACATTCATTCATTAACATATAACATTCATTAATTAACATATTCACATTCATTCATTAACATATAATATTCATTCTTTCTATTTTTACATATTATCAAAAATATGGTTGTCATGATATCATTACAATCACTTTTTTTTTTGTTTCTTTTTTAAAGCTACATAAAGCTGAAGTGGAGTATCATTTTCTAAATCAATATTTTTCCCCCCCTTTAGTTGTTCTGCCCTCTACTCGTGATCTTAATGTACGCCTAGTCATCTACTCATGATGTGGACGCCGCTACAAGGGGGGATCTACTGCAATAAGAAAGAAATGTTAAACTGATATGTTTTATTATTATTGTTACAAATATTTCATTAATTAAAAGAGCATTAGAGAGGTTCTCTTTACCTGATAGGTCCACATCATGTTCCTGAACCTTTGTTATAGACTCATGCTCAACATGTTGAACACCCTCTAAATCCTGATTTGTAGTTGAAACACGAAAGGTTACATTAATTAATACACCAATTGAAATTAAATATGTTTAAGAGAACATGAGGGTGGTCCTCTTTACGATGGGGCCACATCATGTTCCTAATCTTGTCTAGCGATCATGCTCAACACGTTGATCACGCTCTACATGCTCTAAAGTTGAAACATGAAAGGTTACATTAATTAATACACCAATTGTAATTAAATATGTTTAAAAGAACTTTAGAGTGGTCCTCTTTACCTGATGGGGCCACATCATATTCCTGATCTTCTCTAGCCTAATCATGCTCAACATGTTGATCATGCTCTACATGCTCTAAAGTACTTGGATGCACACCATGACCTTCATCTGCACATTCTTCTCCACCCTCACCAGGCTACATTCCAATGTCATGTGCAGTATTATCATTGCTTGAATGTTTAAAAAAAATAGGTATGCAATTACTTTATGGTGGAAATTAATATTGAATAGATTGCACAAGTATTCAATTTTAAATAAACTTTATTGAGTTTATTTACCTATGTGTCGAATGCAATGGAAAATTGTGTTTGCCCAGTCAAGACTCTTAGGTGTTTAGCCACGGCTCCATAGCCTTGCTGGAAGGAAATCTTCAAGTCCTCTTCTGTGGGAACTCTGTTGAATTTAGAGCCCTAAATTTTTGTAGAAGATCATGAATTTTGCTTCTATGGTGTGATAAAACTAATTTTTTTTTCAATTTATTATAATTAGGATGTAATATTTTATTTATTGATACTTACAATTCATGCGGCTAATTTCATATAACCACCAGAGCCAAGTTTTCAGTTGCCCGTGCTTTTCTAGTCTTGCCTTTGTTGCCTTTGGTGTGTCGGGCAGCCTATAAAAAGTTTGAAATACGTTAGATTATGTAAAAAGAAAGAGTAATCAGTATATAATTATATTGTTGATAGTATCACACATAGCATACTACTTTTAAAAAAAAATTAATGGCATTTCCATAGCATCTGGACATTGAGAGCAAATAAAATACAAAGTTCAATCCATGAATTATAGAAAATAGATTTTTGTTGGTTATATTCATATCACTGATTACATTGCACAAAACATACTACAACTGCATAAATATAATATGGTGATAGTTGTCTATGCTACCACATTTTTCACACATGTCTACCAAAGCATTTTATCAAACAGTTCACTGCCTTGCTGCTATGGCTAAAAGCCTAAAATATGTGCTTTCAAACAAGCTATGGATGCTTGGAAAAAAACTATCAAAGCATAATATTAAGCAATAGCATAGAAAAGGCATAGAACTATTTCAAAAAATGCCTCAAATAAATGTGGTCTCATGGTGATGGAATGCCATGACAATCCATAGCAATTTTCTTGTCATGGCATTTGTTATGGCATTCCATCACCATGAGACCTGACCACAAAACATTTTTCAATGGTTCACTACCTTCCTTGTAGCATTCCACTGCACATGTCTACCAAAATCATTTTTATCAAACAGTTAAACGCCATACTGTATTTCACAAAAGTAAAAACCTCAAGCGGGTGCTTCGAACAAACTATGGATGCTTAAGAAAAATCTGCAAAGAATAATAGTAATAATAATACTTATAGACAAAGGCGGGTGAATTGTTTTTAAAAAATGCCTAAAAAGAAATGGAGTCTCACGGTGATGGAATGCCATGACAGTCATAGCAATTTTCTTTTCATGGCGTAGTCATAGCATTCCATTTATGAGACTGCGACTCTTTGAGACATTTTTTTTCAATAATTCTCCATATCTATACTATTGCATTTTCCTTGCTCTACCAAAGCATTTTATCAAGCAGTTGTTTCCTTGCTGCTATGGCTAAAAGCCTAAAATAGGTTCTTTCAAACAAGCTATGGATGCTTGGAAAAAAATCTATCAAACATAATAGTAAGCAAAAAGTCATGGTCTCATGGTTTTTTCTTGATGTCAATTTTATTCACATTTTGTAGATTTTAACACATTTTTTGGCAGTTCTTGGTTGAAATGGAAAAAAATGTTGTGCTCAAAGTTAATGATTTTTTCAAAAAATCAGGGAAAAAATCGTACAGCTTACAGTTTTTTTAAAAATCGTGATTAATCGGGATTTTTTGCAGATTTATGCTTCTATATCACATACCTTCGTTGGCCCGGTGGTGTCTTTCCTTTTTTCTTTTCAGCCTTCTCCTTTCCATTGGACACCAAGTCCTTCCACTCCCTCTCCATAATCATGGGGGGAGGCTTGTACTTTTTGTTCTTCTCTAAATGTGACCTATATTGGTCCCTCACATACTTTAGATAGGTACCAGCTTTCTTAAGGACCTTGGTTCAGTTGAATGTTTTATCACTAAACAACACAACTAAACAGTTAATGAGCTCATCTTTTAAATCTTCATTTTGAGCATTCCACCATGTACGTATGGTGGGCCCAAAGAGCTCCAGTGTAATATCACTTAGATGTTTATAAAAAATATCATTTCCTGCAAAATGATCATGGGATCAATAGTCTAAAAAGAGCGATCAATAAGTAAATTTCAATTGGACTATATCGAATAATAATTAAAACATTTTAAAGTACCTGGGACCTTCTCTATCTTTATGGCAACAAAATCCTCGGTCACCACAAGTGTGATTGGAAATGTTCCCATACTAGTAATATGGGAAGATCCAGGAAATGCTGCTAAAACATCACCAGTACTAGTGGCCTTTGCATCCCCAAGTACATGTCCTGACGCATGTTCTAGTATGTGTTCGTTGCTAGAGGGTGCATTAACGGATGCCTGCATGGTATGTGTTGCCAACATTTCAGATGGAAATATAGGCACAGATGATGGGGTTAGATAATGTGATGTATGCGTAGGAAGATTAGGATGGACACTTGTACCAACCCTTACTCCTTGGGAAGCACTTGCAGTACCCTGATCATGGCCAGGAGCATCATGAGGAGGCAAATAACCTTGTAAAAACAACACATATTTTAGTTCATGATATAAAAGAGTACAAAATATAAAACTATGAATAAAATTATGTTATAATTAAATACCTCATGACAGCTTACTTGCAAGCTTTGTAATCTCTCAATCAATACTTTAACCCTCTCTCTTATTTCATTTGTATGAGGCACTACGAACATCAACTTAGCCATTTCTTCATTGCATTTTTTTTGGAGCTTCTTTATCGTATCGACAGGGTTTGTTGAATAAGTGATGTCATCATCACAAAATATTGACTCCACCTCACTATGGATGCTCTCCTCTACTGCTGGTACCTTTCCCCAATCAGTTGACTACAACAAGAATATTAAAAACATTATCAAAATTAACCCAAAAAACTTATGAAAAAAACATAATAATAAAACATTTTGCTTGTATCTAATTTATACAATTACAATGAGGTAAACCTGTTGGGTAGAAGTGCCTGAAGATACATTGCAATCTGTGCTCTAGGCCAAAGCCTTCTCCATACGATCAATGTCCCCCTGCCGGCAAAATTAAATATAAAAACATTACCAAAATGGAACCAAGCAGACTTATGAAAAAAACATAAGAATAAAATGGTATATTGGAGTCATTAATTGGAGGTTGGGTAAAATGGTACATAGTACGTACCACCCCCATAGTAATTGTGTTTGTAACTAAGTGATTCAAATTGTAATCGATTAGCAACTCTTCCCCTGCAATTATTGATTTTATCGTACATACGAATACACAGTTTCCCTCGCGCGCCTCGAATATGCAATTGGGTTGTTTATTTGTTGACCTAGGTCATGTACTATTTATAAACCCTACAATATTCCTTGATGCTTTTGGCCTTTCATCAATGTACATAGCCACTCCTTTATTTTGATCCTTATCTTTTAGTTGTATATAATTTGCTGACAGTGCATACCTACGCATACTTCGTGTATATCAAACCAATTGCATCCAATCTTTGTAACTGTAACAAGGTCCAACATACTCCATCAATTCAGTAACTTTTTTGTAATAGAACTTTATGTTGTCCATGCAAAATAGGCCCAAACCATGTAATGACGATGGTGTTATGCGATATATCCTCTCGTTGACACAAAAATCAATGTTTATTGGAGGAAGTTCCTTGGGTACCCATTGTTTCCGTAGATGTTTGTACCTCAAGGGCACCTCAACATCACCTATGCTTTCATCATCATAAGAACATGACCCCCCTTTAGCAAGAAAAAATTCCATGTGTTTACAGAATTTTCTTCTAATCTTTTGACCTCTAGTTGATCTCCCTCTTTTAGATATACTAAATGTCTTGCTTTCCTCTTCTCTTCCTGAATTTTCCTTGCTCGAGGAAGATAGATCTGACAAATACCTATTTGGTGGTACCTGCACTCATAAGGATGTTGGATGAAGTTCTTTCATGGTGATGTGATCCCAAGGTGACATTATGATTAATCTATCATTTCATTGGTTATAAGGTAATCAAGTCTTGATAGATTGCAAGCTATTGTTACTACCGTCCAAATGTGTCCATCACAAATCAAATCTACTTAACGTTTTAACTCCCAAAATTTGTAACAAGTGTTAAATGTGACTATGGTCCACCAGTTACACAACCAAGGCCTAAAATGTATTCTCTAATTGTAATCAAAGGATTTTTTCTCTTCATTCAAGTAAATAAACTTGAAGGGAAACACCACCAAGTGGTTTATTGGACACCTACATGACTAAAAATAGAAGCAAATTAACATTTAATTTCCATATGTCTAAGTGGTTAACGGGGAGGGAGTGTGTACTAGGCCTGGTTAAGTCATCATAAGTTTACGCTTTGGCAATAAATTTTTTTTAAGTCATATTAAATCTTCCTATGTCTAATTGCTAGGAGATTTTTGGTATGTTTTAAGGTAGGATGATTGATTAAAGATCCCAAAGACTAGCCTTTCTCCATGGTATCCAGGTACACATAGCAGCGGTCTTCTCTTATATGGTTGGACATGATTTAAAGAAGTTAGCTAGGAATTATTCATTTAACCTAAGGTTTTCTCATAATGCCATCACTATTGAAATGTTTTAATTTTTTGACCTTTCAAAAATTAAAAAGTACATCATTAAATTAATTATGTAATGGCATAAAAATTACAAACATCATGAATTAATTATGTAACCACATAATTTAAATATAATTATATCAAGAAATTAATATCAAATAGATAATATAATCACATAACTTATACATTTCAATGTCATTGATATTCTTTTTCATCCAACTCTTTGTTTGTATCATCCAATCTAGATTCAACATTGTAAGGATTTGTCATATCATCATCATTGTCATCAATATCAGTTTTGATAATTTCATCATCCACATGGATATCATCTTCATGAACATTAGCTCCTACATCATGATGATCTATTTCCTCGTCTTCAACATCTTCATCAGGGACATCATCAACTAACCATTGATCCTGATCATCATCTACATCATTTTCTAGTTCTTTAGTATCTTCTTCTTCCACCACATTATGCTTTACCGGCCTTCCTCTTCGATCATGTCTAACAAAAAATGACCAACCTGGTTTACCTGGAACCTCTGAGTAAAATACCTGCTCACATTGGCTTGGAATAACATAGGGCTCATTTCCAACTTGCTCGATCAACCTTGTATTGACTATGGTAAATCCATTATCATGTTCAATAATAGTTCTCTCAGGATCATTTTCATTCAATTGTAGCATGTACCATAGGACAACGAACAAAATTAACTTGAAGGACTTAAAGTCACACTCAAGTATATCATCCAAAATCCCATAGTATCAATTTTTTGAAACTTCTGGATGTATGTCGCTTCTAGATGAAACATTAGTCACCTAAAAGACTGCAGTTATGCTAGAATCACAAGTTTTCTTTGTGTCATCCAACATTTTGATTTGAAATTTACGACCATTGCACCACATAGCCTTGTGGTGTTTCACCTGCAATATGTCAAACATGTAAAAATTATTGCAATGTCATCAGTTGATAAACATATTTATTCTTAGTCAAATGTATGCAAAGAAAACAATCTCAAGATACATATACATCAATATACTTGAAAATAATTAAATAATATGGGTGATTAATATATTTATACGTAACTGTTTATCTCTTAAACCATATGCTAAATCAATTTCCCTTTTTGTAACATTGGAATCTCCATTACAATGAGCTTCTTTAACCAATGAAGCCACACCTTCCCATGTTAATGCGCGGCCAGATTGTTGATATCATTCAATCCATACCATCATCCAATCAATATTGTTGGCGATGTACAAATGTAGTGCATCCCACTCTCGACCAACTGTACGGAAAAAATTTGAAATTCACAAATGATATATAATTAGTTAAATACTACAATATACGACCTTAATTTATAATTGATGTATATTGAAGATTAAAAATTAAATAAGTACAATATACATAAAAACCATATGTAAAATGTATTCCAATTAATCTCCATGACCATCTTATAATTCATCTCACTTTCCTCAATCTACCTTTCGCCAATAGGTACTCCCCTTCTAATTTGTTAATGGAGTTGGGATCCCAAATGCGATCTACATGGATCTTTGCTACAAAATTAGGAATATATTCACTACTGTACACCATGGTTTGGTATACCATATATCCCTCCACCATAGAACCCTCAGGATGTGCTCTTTGTCTACCCAAAGCCTTCAAAAATTTCAAGTGCCTCTCAACCATCTACATTGACCTTGTGTGTACAGGTCCACACAATTCAATCTCCTCAACTTGGTGTATAAGGTAGTGTTCTTGTGCATTGAAAAATGTTGAAGGTAGACACTTTTGCATTTCACACATTAGACGAGGAATTTTTCTCTTCCAATAATTTATATCTTCTTTATGGATTTCTTTAGATGATGTAGCCATCTACAAGTGATTCAAGGTGCAAATATATTAATGAGATTTAACAAAAATATACAATATATTACATAACAAGTAAAACAAATGGCAATTATAAGATGTATACAATGAATTGAAAAATCTCGCTACTTACTTCATGTATTTTCCAAGATCATATATAACTTGCTTGACATTATTGTCAAAGTTGTCTGGGAAGATAGAGGTAGAACGTACTGCAACAATTATAAAATGATCTTTTCATTATTTTTCCAAAAGTAGTAAACACAATACACTGAAAAGTACATGCATTATACAAGTGTATATAATATACCGTAATAATTACCTTAATGAAGGTATGCCAATCATGCGTTTTCATCCCCTCAACCCAAATTCACCTTTCTTTGTTATTATATTGTTTATGTTCACAAAGAAATCTTATGGGAAATCAAATTTTTTGTATGACTTCTTTTATAGCATTGTTTCCTACTTTGTTAATAAACAAGGAAGCACACTTATATTAATTTGGTCTCCATCGCTATTTAATTGAATGACATTTTTATTGTATTGATTGGTTTCCTGAATGTCACTACAAATTTTGACAATTTTTCTTTGTCATGCCTTCCATCCTATATTTTCCATAATATTTCTTTTATATTTTTCCATATGCATTGTATCAAACAAATGCACAATTTTAGCTACTCATAGTAGGGCAACCTACTAAATTGTCCTGATAACTTTTTAGTCCCTATGAAGTCGGCCATTAATGCCTTGATGACCTTCATGAAGCATATAACTTAAAAAATTAACAACAAAAAATCATTGTCAATTACAACATGAGTAAACACAACATAATATAAAATATAAATTCAAAACATATCATACATGATAGATAAATAATTTGATCCGATGTATAAATTGACAATTAATTCTATTATATTCCAACTTCCATAGGCGAGGTGACATTCTTCGTGGTTTTGATGTATCTCCTCTTTCCCATTGAAAAGATGTTTTTCAGTAGTTTGATACTTATGATTTCTATGGAGGAAGTTCCTATACTCATCAAACACCTGCTTTCCTAAACTTGTTAAATGATGAGATTTCATCTTTGGACCACAAATTGGACATGCAAATTTTCCCTTTGTTTGAAGACCTGCAAGATGATATATAATTGGATTAAATATGTCAATTTTTTAATTATATATAATGAATAGATTATTTTAAAAAATGTATGATATCTACTCATCAAATTAAATATTGTTAAAGTGCAGTTGAACATTATAACATACCACAAAAATGTGTTAGCCCTGGGGCATCATGAATTGTCCATACAAGCATTGCATGGAATTGAAATTGTCTTTGTCCTATTGGTCTAGAGACGTCATACATAGTGACTCCATTCCATAACTTTAGTAACTTGTCAATAAGAGGCTCAATATATACATTCATATCTTTAAGTTGGTACTTACCTAGTTGAATCAACATAAACATTGCATAATTATTATAACCATTTTACTGCAATATATATAAATTAATGTACATGACTATTGAATGAAAAAAATATAAGTTATTATGCAACAAATAAGACAAATGTGATGCTACTACGTTAAAGAAAATTGATGTATACAAATACCTGGAACAATCATTGACAACATTATATGCTCCCTCTTTATTGACATCCATGGAATAATGTTATTGTTGATAACAAAAACAGGCCACACTGAGTAAATAGATCACAACTCTCCAAATGGATTGACACCGTCTGCTCCCAATGAAAGCCTAAGATTATGAGGTTCTTCTTTAAAGTGTGGCCATTTTTCCTCCATGTCCCTAAATGCAGAATCATCCGCAGGAATTCGAAGAATGTCATCTCCACTTCTATTCCGTGTATGGTAATCCATAAATTGCGCTAAGCTTTCGCACCTAAATAATCATTGCATACGTGGAATAATGGGAATATAACGAAGAACCTTGCGAGGCACCTTTTTTGTTAGTTGATCTATTTGATATCTACTAATATGACATTTCAGGCATTCTGTTGCAAATTCTTGTTGTTTATGATATATAATACGATCATTGAGACATGCATCTATTGCTTGATACTCCATTCCGATATCTTTCATAATGGCACATAAATCTCGGTATGAGCGAGGTAAAATATTTGATGGTGGTAACAAAAATTCATCAATCAATCTACAACAAAAAATAATTTGTTCATATAAAGAATATTTATGGTACATATTTCATCCTTTATTTACTAATGATGAACTAACAACAATTAAAATAGATGAAAAAAGATGACATATATGACATACCTTAACATCCGTGAGATTGCTATGTTTGATAAACCATTCATAACCTTCAAGTTCAACAACAACAATATAGCAGAGAGAAGATTTGTTTTGGAGCCTTCATAAAGGGGCTCGTATGTCTTCTCAAGTACAGGTTAAATCATCAGCATCATCAAACTCATCTTGATCATCATAATCAGCTCTGCCACTAAATGTGTCATCGATCAATGTATTCGTACCATTATCTTCAACTGTGTTTTCTGGCACATGATCATCTTCTTCCATAGGATCATTAACTTCATGTTTGATATTCACAGCTCCATGTTCGTCTGCTTGCAAAACCACATTCTCCGAGCTGTGATAATCCATATCATCTGCCCTAGGGCACCCAACCTTTATAATAATAATTGACACAAATAAACCATGATCATGATTAAGTGATTATATATATATAATGTTAAAATGATATAAACATTTACAAATTCAATCAATATAAACACATATAATGAACAACTTACCAATGGACGATAATCATGCCCCCTTCAACATGACCATGCTGCCTACAATGTTTCTCAGCTATTGTGATTAAAAGTTGTCTCGTCTTTAAGCCCTTGCAATTATTGCAAGGACAATAACATTTCCCATCACCCTTTCTTTTCAATCTAGCCCACAATCTATCAAGTGTCTCTTCATTTTGTTCTGGACTAATATTATCTGACATGATTTTTCTTTACCAAGCTTGACTATTTAGATCTTCAAAAAATATAAACTCACACTCCAATAATTTTTATTCATAGACAGGTAACATAATCTAATAATTCTGATATTTTACACCAAAAAAATTTGGCATGCAACCACCCCTGCAAAAGAGAAGATAGTCTGAAGTTAATGACCCCAAAAAACACTTTCAAATGCTAATTCCAAAACTTATTAAATTCTGATTTTAATATGATTTCCAACCATTAAGACTCCTAAAATCAGAATATTGAACTTGATCACAAAATTCCTACAATAATGGAGGTAGCGAGCTAGTAAGAGCAAGTGACCCATTCCTAAGGAACAAGAAGTCAGAATCATCATTGCTAATATCAATACAGATTTATCCTTTTAGTTAAAGATGCAATGTGTCATTTCTTATGACGAGCTTATCCCTAGGTCCCTCAATATTGAGAGAGCCCTAATAAAAAACAACAGAAGCATTGGTAAGAGCACGATTAGGGTACAAACCCTAGGTCTCCATAGAAACATAAACAATAACTATAGTGGATTAGTGAGGTTGCAATACCAGAAAGATTGAGACATTGTAGGTAATAACAAAATATTGCAATCTAAAGATTGCAGCCAATAACAAGCACACTATGTAGTTTAGTGATATTTGTAAATGCAATCTATAGTAAGAAGAATGACAATCACTTGAGATAGTCAAAAAGAGGCTAAGCAGTGACAAGATAATAAAGCTCAAACCTTGCATTGTAAAGTGGATATTTTAACAGTGAGTTTCCTTACCCCCTTGCTGAACTTGAGGGTTTTTCAAATGCTTTTGGTAGTGTTAGACAAGGAAAATGCAATCAGGGAATGACTGTCCAAATGAAGTAACAGTGGTAATCATAGGTTCAATGTTTCTTCTTAGCCATTAATGTATAATGGAGGTAGTGGATTGCATGTTTGAGCAGTGTTTTGAGACTCATTAAAGATGGGAGAATAGTGAATAATACCTTGTGGACTGTGAAGTAGTGTCAATAAGGTTGAAGGATCTTAAGAACTACAATACCATGATACAATGAGTCCCCTGTAGTAAGTAGGCAATCTATAGGGCATAGTTTGATTTTATAGAAGGATTCTCATGAAATGAATCTTCAAGTGATAGTGAGTGAGCTATTTAAGATTGCAGCTGAGGGTGCAATACCTAGTCTTAAAGGAAGTTAGCAAAGCAGTAAATGTGCAATAAAATCGAATCGTACACAACAAACAATTCACAATGTTATCTTCCATAATGCCTTGAGTTTGAAGACAAAAATATCATTGTATCTTCATGATGAAAGTGGTGACCTTAATGGTCAATCACTGGCAACCATGATTTTAAAACATGCTATTGTGCTTATGGAGGCAACATTTTAAGCAAGGCAGTGAGTGGTGGTTTGGAACAATGGCAGGTATGAAGGACTTGCTTTATATGCATACTATGCAGTCTAGCTTAAGACAACATTCTTAGAAGAGATTGAAGGTGGATTATGGAACTCAAGGGTTATCATGAAAATGATTAAAGCAAAGACTGAGATCTATTTAAAAGCCACAGTCATGAAGATATTAAAGATGTCACATGCAAAACCCTAGTAGCTGGAGTAATGAATACAGTGCCAAAGAGGATAGTGTGCAGGGGCAGATTTAGGAGATCTCCATAATTATCTAATTATAGGGAAATACATCATTTATTTATTTTTTTAATTAAAAGAAATCATTCTAAACCCTATATAGGATACATTGATACTTCAAAAGCCTCTGAAGGAATAGATTATGCAAATATATGTCAAGTAACATTCATAAGGTTTAGAAAATCTTGATCACTCTCTAGAATAGCCCATTAAACATGGGTTGTGCTTGAATGCACTACATAATTGATATAACACAACCACTTGCATATCAACCAGAGTTATAGGCTCTTTATTGCAACAAGAGGTAATCACTTTTTGATCATGCTATAATTACATTCTAACCTGTTAAACTTGAGACAACCTGAATGCACCCAATGATGATTGACACCTACATTATACAACCTGAATTAACTACATTATATGAGTGCCTCCATTTCTATCACAACATAGCCACATTAAACTTGGGTCACACATGAATGCATCATGTATTTGTTATAGCACAACTGTGCCACATGACCAATAGAGTTATGGATCACATAATTATAGTCACAAGAATCTATTCCTTGGTTGTGATCTTATGGTGATTCCACACAACAAAATCTGGACATGAAATTCTCAAAACCCTTAACCTCTAAAAATGAAATCTGATGAGATGTTGCTTTAAAATATGATTTTCAAACCTGGAACTACAAATCTGACTTCACAACTAAATTATGCAAAAAGACAATGACTACCCTCAACCTGGCGATATCTTCTTGAATTTTTCTCTAATTTTTTCCAAGAAAATCATCCTTAGTTCTCCACAAACTGTCTCAAGTAGAGAAAAACATTGTCACAATAAATTAGGTGCGAACTCACTTTTCTTTATGTTAGCCACAATTTGTTTTTTTTTCTATTTTTCATGTTTGTTGAAAATTCAACGAAAATGATAGCCAGTATTTCGACGAGCCCCAGGTTCGTCGAAATTTCGACGAACGTTGGGGATAAACTTTCAAAAATTTAAAATTACACATCAAATTTTACAAGCACCCAATGAACATCGAATTTTACATATTTCGTCAGACAGTTTCGTCGGATTTTACAGTCAAATGTATTAGTGTCTGAAGATGAGGAGAATGATTCAAATTATGAAACCCTTTTTATGGTTTTGGAAGTTGGTGATAAAAAGTGTGATGTTGAGAATTTTAAGAAGTCCATCTCCTTATGTGATGAAGATATATTTTCTTCTGAACTAGATCTAGAGTCAATGGATCCCTAAGGTTGGGACTTCAATCTAGATGATTGTGAAGTTGATTTTGAAGGAGAAATTTGGTATGCTCTTGAAGATCTAGATGAAGCAAGATTATAAAATAATAAATATGAGTGCATGCTAGAAAAAATCAGAAGAGGTAATTGACAAATTAAAGGAAAAAGCCAAATAATCAAAAGAAGAGATTGGCAAATCGAAAGCTCAAATAGGAGGATGAAATGGATGTGACTAAAATCAAAGAAGTTGAATATGTGATGTTAATTTTAAAATTCAAAGTTGAATAAGGCAAGAGGATTGAGGATTGTTTGAATACCAAGCTCATTGATAAAAATGTTGAATGTTTAAAGCTTGAGGAAGAGATTGTATCTCTGAGAAAAGAACTTGAAAAAGAAAAAGAGATAATTGACAAGGGTCTGAAACTAAGAGGAAGTTCTATAATTCTTGATGAGTTTATTAACTCTCAAAAGCCATCTAAAGGTAAATCTAGACTTGGTTTTGAAAAAGGAAAAATTGGTTGGTTGTGTGGATGCCTAGAAAAGTACAAGTGGATGTGCATTATTTTTGGGAGATAGATTGGTCTCTTGGTTCAGTAAAAAGAAAGACTCAATGTCTTTATCCACAAAAAAAGTTGAATACATTGTTTTAGCATCTTGTTTCACTCAAGTGCTTTGGATGAAGCAGACTTTGAAGGATGTGAAGATGGTTTATGATGAACCTATTAATATATAGTGTGACAATACAAGTGTAATTAATATTTCCAAGAATTTGGAAATACATTCAATGACTAAACACATATCTATCTGGTATCATGTTTTGAGAGACAAGGTTGTAGAATCATGAAGTTAGAATGGAGTATGTGCTTACCAAAGATCATATTGCAAATATCTTCACAAAGGAAATTTCAAAGGATTTTTTTGAGCGTCTTCAGTAGAAGTTAGGGGTCATTGCCCCTCCTTGTTCTAACTAGATGCATAGATGGTTCATCTATTCAAGGGGAGAAATTTATGTCATATCCTTTCCCCTAGATTGATGTATGCTACCGCTCAGGGGGAGTTGGTAGTAAGGGGGAGTTTTGATGCAGTTGTGCAAGATTTCAGAAAAAAGTGTTGTTGGTCAAAGGGGAAGAATGTGTTATTGCATCAATTGGAGATATTTTCCCCTTTTGTCCTAAAGTTAGAAAATGTGTTGTTTCCTTCTACATGCAGGTATGTGCTACCCTTTATCCCTAATACCAAAAGGGAAGAGTGAGCAAGTTTGTTGCCATCAATTCCAAAGGGGGATATTGTTGGTAGTCATTGTCATTCATATCAACGCTGATTGTTGGTTGTCTTTGGTGTCAACACTTGATGAAGATTGTTATATGTTTGATAATGGTTGATGAGATTGTTGTCAGTTGTTGATGACAACACTTGATGATTTTTTTGTGGTTGATATTGTTGTCAACACTTGAGAAGTAAGGGAGATTGTTGGCATTTGATATCTCTGATGTCAAGTACTTGGTGAGAGATTATTGCAGTGTTTGATTCTTAGAATTGTATGTCATCATTGATAGCATTCAAATTGGGTTAATATTGATGTATGGAGATGCCTTGCTGAAGTTCATGGTTGGATGTCATGCCTTATTTGATGTTTGTTGAACTTCATGGTTGGATGCCATGTCTTATCTAATGTTTGCTGAAGTTCATGGTTGGATGTCACATCTTATCTAAAAAGTATTAAGTATTATTGTTGTCAAAAAATTTGGTTTCATAATGATATATTAAGATAAAGATAAGTGTTGTTGATGGTGGAGAGATGTTCTTTTAGTTCTACAATATGTCTTATGCTCTCTCTTGATATTTTTGATGAAACATGCATTACCTTAAGAAAGTTTTGGCCTCCACAAGTTGGTTAAGTGTTCCTAGTTCAGGAAGTTGCTTGAAGTCTACCTAGGAGAATGCTCCACACTACTTTATTGTTGAAGGTATGGTCTTACAGTTTGGGATTCAAATTCAGTGTTTTATGGATGCTACACTCTTATCTTTTTAGGTCACCAATGTTGTCGAGGATATTTTTGTGAATTGCAAAAGGTTGAAAGTGTTTTTGGATGTATGGACTAGTCTAAAAAATGCTCTATATTTCTTTGCATTGTTGTATCTACTCCTATAGCTTGGTGAATGTGTTCTCAATGTCTATGTAGTATCTAATTTCCAATTTCATGTGTTGAAGTGCTCCACAAATTGATTTGTTAATCTTATATCTCATGATTGAGCATTTTGTGTTTTTGGGATGAAGTATTTTGTTCTTGTTTGATTTTTGATGGTTGATAGTGGCATGATGGTATGAAGAAGTTTCTAGAAGTGTTGTTGGATGTTCATGGAATATACCTATGTGATTCTATACAATTTTGATTGGCCTGTTTAGTGTTGCATTATGTTTTGAGTTTGTTATCTAGGTTATTTATAGATATCTAGTTGATAGGGCTTGTTCCTCTGCTTGTGCCATGTGCTTGGGGGTATGTACCATAATTTGAAGATGATTTGTGATAGATTTGGGTCCTGAAATATCTTGGTCAGAACTGCCTTGAGTAAATTTAGTAAGAAATATATTTTTGGGCCGACTAGTTATGCACTTCATATCTCATCTACATGTTTCCCTATTTCCCACTTAGGTTGATGTGTGCTAGTGAGTGAATTTATTTGGATCACATTGGAAGATATAATAATTTTTTTTTTGGTCCTCTCTATGCTTGGGATAAGACCACAATATGTTGTGGCTGACTTGGTGAATTCATTGTTTGTATTCTTTCCTGGCCAACCTAATTAATGTTTTAAGGTCTTATAGTGGATATAAATTCAAGAATATTTTGAATGCAACAAGTAAGGAAGTCTAAACAAGTGAAAGGAAGTGTGAATGTGGAATACATTGAATATCTAGCAAAAAAAATTAAAAGTGTTTGAAAGAAAGATCATATGTGCTTGAATGCCTCAATTAGCAGAGTGAATTGTTGACAAACATTGTAATTCTTTATAAAATCTTTGTATCCTACTCTAAGATAGTGAATCTCATCAAGTCCTTGTATCTTTCCCTTGAATTTGTGTTAGATTCAGTTCAAAAAGTCTTTCATATCTTACACTAAGCTAGTGTGCCTTAGTTTGCAAGTCCTTTTTGGTAGTGAGCCTTTATATTGTGAGTTAACTCTCACTGTGGTTTTTCCCTCACTGGGTTTTCCAAATAAATATAGTGTCATCTTGTGGATGCATTTTCTTGTTTATTTTATCATTTTTGTTGATATATTTAGAGTTAGAATTGTTATATCTTTGATTTTTGAAGTTTTTGAAGCTTTATACTGCTATATCCTTCTTTATTACTATTTTGTTTAAGAGTTGATTGTTGAAGTTGTTGAAGTTTTATACTTCCATATCCTTCTCTGCTACTATTTTTTTCAAGAGTTTTGATTTAGTTAAGTGTTGAAAAGTTCAAGTTCCAGAAGGGCTTAAGTTTTTGAGTAGACTAATTCACCCCCTCTCAGTCTCTGGGTGTGTTCAACAAAGAGACCCTCTCTTAATGTCTTTGAATTAGACTTGTTATAGGTCATCACTCACCCAATCTATAGTTTTTAGGAGAAAATCCATAGGTAGACCATCTACCCCTGGGTACTTATCCTTTTTTAAGAACTTGAATTAATTTTATAATCTCACACTTGGTTATCTCTTTTTTAATTATTTCTTCATACTCTTTGTCAATATTTTTAGGGATTGCCTCTTTGTATTTGGCCCTACCTAAAATATTTTGCATATTTCTAACCTCATATGTAAAGAGGTTTATATAAAATATATAAAATTGAAATTTTACATCTTCCAGATCATTTGAAAGCTTGTTTTCTAGCCAAATAGAGTCTACATTCTCTATTGCACTTTTTTATTTTAATATTCTAAAGAATAATTTGGATCCTTTATCACCATTTTTCATCCAATTCATTTTTTTCTTGATCTTTTTCCCTTGAATCTTGTTGGTTTGGAGTTTTCTCAGCAAGTTCTTAAAGAAACTTATTTATTAAGAGGGGTAAACACTTTTGACCCAAAGCTATGAACTGGTGAGGTCACAAATAGGGGACCTCATCCCCAATATGAATTCTCAACAATTACACCCGAGTGGGTTTTGAACCTTGATGGAAAGAATAACAACACAACAACTCAACCATCACACTATGCCACTATTTGCAGTTATTAACATAACTTAATTCCTCATTCACATTTTAATTTTTAGGGGCTCTTTGCAAGCTAGACTCTAGATTGTGGAGCTTTTTTTGTAGAGCATTTTTCTCTCTTCTATGATTCATAGATTTTCTCTTACCTATAGTTTGGAAAATAGTTTTCAAGCATTTAACATTATTATTCCATCTTTATATTGCTAATTTTTCTTTTAGCAACCATTTTTTAATTTTCATAAAAGTAAACATTTCCTCATTATAGTCATTATCCTCTATCATTTTTGTATGTATCATATTTACTTACCTTTCTTCCTAATTTCTTTGTGTTTTTATTTTGTAATTAAGATCTTTACATTGATAGGGTGGTGGTATGACAATGTGTATGGATGCACTCTTACTCTATCACCCTCTTCAATTATATCAAAGTTGAAGAATTCTCTATTTGCATAGAACTTGTCTACCCTAGAGTATATTCTTTTGTTACCTTCCTAGAAATTACACTAGGTAAACCGAATATTATTGCTTCCTTTTTTCTTCCCTCCAAAGGGTTAAAGAGCTTGAGTTTTCTTTGCATTCTATACCAAAAATATTTCTCATCCCCTTTCCATCCCATGTCTAAGCCACCATTCGTGTCTTCAGTGTTTTCAATCATATTGAAACACCTCCCACTATTCATGGAATATCTTGCAACACATACATCCATTTCCATCATTTTATCCTCTCCTTGTATTCATTTGAGGCATAAATTGAGCATACACCAAATTCCTAATTGTCTTTTTTTAATATAGTAAGCTAAACTTCCCTATTACATGGCGAGACCCAAAATTCTATTACAAATTGAGTCCAACTATTAGATAATAGGATGGTTGAGCTACCATTTCCAATTTCATGATTGGTATAAAATTGACCTAAGTCTTTCCAAATAAATTTAAGATTTTTTTTTAGTATAAAATTTATTTCCTTTACCTCCTATAACAACACCACATGCTTGGTCAAGTATTAATTTAGAAATATCCTAACTATATAGTTCCTATCTAGGGACTCTAGTCCCCTTACATTCCAACTTGAGTAGTTAAATATCATTAGAGTCCATTTTTTTGCATCATCCTCACTTTTCCTAAACTTTTCAATGTATTTAGGAATCACATATTCTTTCTCTCTCCTCTTTGGATAGGGTTCTGTTGATGGTCAAATGGACACAACAAACATTAAGCAAAATATTTCTACCCTACTTCTCTTGAAAAAGATAAATAATAATAAAATCACCTATCTTCCAAGGTCTTGGTAGTTGGTTCACAACTGTACTGCATCACCCAATGGTCAACATGACTATAATGTTCAAGGGGCCTTTGTTGGTTTAAAGCAACAAACAAATATTTTAAAATGTTCCAACAATAATTTTTTTTTTAAGAAATAGAAAAAGATAGATCATAGGTTTCAAAATAGAAAACGTGAATACATATAGTTCCAATATTCAGACATGCAATCTTGTAACAAGCTTTCCTCAAAGTCAAAATTGAAGAATGAAATAATTCATAATCATTTATGTAATTATATCTATTCACAGTGTAGATTTAACAAGCATACTTGCAAATTGTTTTACTAGAATTAATGAAAAGACACATTCAATTAACTCATTATAGATTTTGTAGATCAATAAACACAAGGAAAAATCCATTCACAAATGACACTTGATTGATGGTTTTAATTTGAACCCTTCTCTAGATATAAATCAATTAAGTTGTATTTACATCTAGCAAAATCTATTGGCGTATGGAAAACCATTATCTTTTATGTCATTGCTAAACTTGAGAAATTACTATAAAAACTAACTGTGTAAAAGATTTTAAAAATTCTAACTTAAGGTTGCAAATCTGACTTCAATTTTCCGACCTTTACAATGAGGATAATTCTCTAACTTATAGAAATAAAAACATTAAAATCTCCTCTCAAAACCTAGATCCACAATTATAGGGACACCCAAATTCAATTGGAGTGTCCACTCAATCAAGACTGCATGTGTATGGGAAATGGTGCTTCTATCTTGGCTTGTTGGAGATTATATGTAGCTAACTAATGTGTCCTCCCTATAAAACAGGGTTCCTAGAAAGGTTTACCTTATTCTATTTCAAAAAACAAAATATTCACTTGTTTTACTTAGCAACCTTCTTAGGAAACCTGTGATACTCATCAAAATTGTTGAAAATTTGTTCTAGGACCTCTTCATCAGGTCCGTCAACCCATTCTACCTTAAATATTGATTGTTCAAATTCCCCTCTAGCTACAACATCAATTTCTTGTAGTTGGCTAACATCCTTTGCAACCTATTGAATTTCAAATCCAATTGACATTAATTTATCCAAGAGAGTTTCCCTTGGACCATCTCCTTCTCTTAACAACTTTTCTAACTATTTCCCCCAATCATCTTTTATTTCCTATAATGAATTCAACCCATTACTTGGTTGTGTAGTCTTGGTAGTAACATTTGCAACAATCTCCTCAAGCAATCTCGTGTTTTCACATATATCCTGTTGAGCTTTGAGAAGAATTATTTTGTGCTCGATGAGGATTTTAGATATGAAGATAAGTATATTAATTGATTTCTTGAGATATTCCAGATCCTCATGTTCCCTGATTCAATCATTATTTCCCTAGGTATTTTATCTATGGTTTTCAGCCTTCTCGATGACCCTCTATACTTTTCCTCCTCCTCCTCCCATAGCTTTTGTGCATACTCCTCTATCCATTTGGAAAGTGTGCATGCATCCTAATAATGTTTATAACCTTACTTGAGGAGTTCTTCTACCTATTTCTTAATAACATTGAAC
The DNA here is from genome assembly GCA_007258455.2 of Sequoia sempervirens. Taxonomy (NCBI): domain Eukaryota; kingdom Viridiplantae; phylum Streptophyta; class Pinopsida; order Cupressales; family Cupressaceae; genus Sequoia; species Sequoia sempervirens. The sequence goes on from VDFB02273452.1 coordinate 53,704, forward strand.
CAATTATAAAATAATTAAGCTTTTGTTTTCATGTCATTTAATTCATCCACCTCTTTATGGCTTATTAACACAGGTACCTCTAATGTTGTTGGTTGCTCCGAGGTTAGTTCGGTGAACTCCTTAAAAATTATTTTCATTTGTCTTACTTGAGCTTTCAACTCATCTTTGGTTTCTTTTTCCTTTACCATCTTTGATTTTGTTGAACTTGCCATGATGTCGAGTATCATATGCTGATTTCTAGTTTTCTTCCCCAAATTAATCATGCTCAATTGGTAGTCAGAAGCCTGCAACTCTCTATCATCCTTATCAATCATTGGTGTTTCAATGTCTACAACCATATCCCCATAATTTGTTAGCCTCATGGATTGTATTGCTCTTGGCTTCAATTTGGGTTTCACCTTGTCCACTTCTTTGATCATTTCATCTCAACTCACTGGTTGATCATCAACCTGATGTTTCTTCTCTAAATTCAGCCTCAACCAGGTTGGATCACTTAGGGGTGTTTTCTTTAGAGGCTATGGAGGTGAAAAATTTGTTTTGATCTCTCATAAAGATGAAACCTTTTGTTGCTCAAGCCTTTCTTTATCAGCTTTCCCTTGCTAAAGTTTTTCTCTCTTAGCCTTCTCTTTCTCTCATTTCTTATTTTTAGCTTTCACTTTTGCTATCTTCTTTACATCTCCATTTTTGAGCTTCCTCTTCATTTATTTTCTTTTTCTCTTCTTTGAATTGAGCTTCTTCTTCTTCTCTAGCTATGTCTTCAGCAAATTGCCTTTTGGTACTTTCCATTATTTCTTGCTGCTCATCCTATATTAAGACATGTTCCATCTCTGCTTCCCTCTAGAGGTTTCCTTCTTGCAAATCTACATCTTCCTCCTCAAAGTATTCTTCATCTTCTTCCTTTTCTTCCTCTTGCAGACGAGTCTTCAAAATTTGAGGGGAGAGCAGATTTTCTGACCATTATTGCAGAGGGCTCTTCCCCTTCTTTAGTTGCTAGCTATGTTGTTGAAGGTGCAGTAGAAGGAGATTTCTTAGTTTCAATTTCCTCAAATTGTGAAGGAGGAGGAAAAGGATCTTCCTCAATGGTTTCCGCTCCAGGATACATAGTGGAAATGGGTTGAGCACTAAAACCTGAGACTACTCCAACAACAATAGCTTGATAGGTGATTGTAGCCTTTTGGAAGGCTTTTGTAACCTTTTCCATTGTAACCTCTTCTTCTCCTACTTGTGGAGGTTTCTTCTTAATCCTCTTGTATTTCTTTTGTTTAGTAGCCAAAGATGATTCAACTTGTGAATCCTTTCTCTTTCTTGTGGTTCTACCCTAAGGTCAGTTGATGCATAAGTCAATCCACTTCAAGCTCCTATCAATGACTAGTTGTGAAACCTTATTTATAACTAATTCTTCTTTCTCCATCTAGTTGATGGGCTCCAAAACTCTCGTAATTTCATCTACCTCATATTGAGGATCAAGGGTGATGCCATCATCTAGTATCCCTTCAGGTATATCCTCCTTACTGTTGAAGTACCTCATCTGAGGGATAGTCAACCTTTCATATCTTCTTTTCCTTACCTCAAATTGATCTTGAAGATCAACACAAAATTCCTCAAGGCAATGCTCATGAAAAGGGAAAAGAGATGAATACAGACCATTCATCTTCCCCTTTGGGTCAAAATTATTCCTTGCTTCATAAAAATTTAAATTGCAAGCTTGTAACTCCTTTTTGGCTACTAATGCCATTGAACATGAATAAAAACCTTGTTGTTTTGGCTACAAATTCTATTGAACATGAATAAAAACCTAACTCAAGATGGAAAGTGTGACAACCTATTTTTTTCTTGCTTGCAAACTTTGCATTTAACTCCACTACCTGACGAGAGAATTCCATTGGGATCATCTTACCACTATAGCACTTTGAAAATTTTAATGGAGTCTTATCAAAACCAAATAATCTTATGTAGGTGGCCCTAGGATATTGGATAAACCAATTACCCCATTTTCCTATAAATGCCATGGCTTCCTTAGTTAATTGGAAACCAATATCTCCCACAATTGATTGATAACTACATACAAGAAGTGTTGGGTTAGAAGGAATATATCTAACAATTAAATGCATATTTGAGCAATAAAATAGAGAAATAAAACACACATAAAATTATAGTAGAAACAAGACAACACAGAGAATTTAACGTGGTTCACCCAATCCGGGCTACATCCACAAAACTGCAGCCAACCAATGATTTTATTATCCAATGTAAAACATATTACAATCTTGCTAATAATACCGAGCTGCAACCCCCATCCAAATTGCTTATAACAAGCTTTTAGAAGCTTCTAGAATTAGGGTTCTACAAAATCTTTTTTTTTTCTTTTGTCAGTGACGAAGTGAAAAATGGGGAAAAAAATTCTCAGGGGCTATTGCCCCCACCCGAAGCCCGACTTGGCCCCGAACCTCAGTGAGGATACATGAAGAGTGTACAGTATAGCATGATCAGTCACCGCATAGCAACAATCTCCCACTTAGAGACTAATCAGGCTCCACACCAAACAATATGATCCTGGACGACACCACTGCACTTATAGCTCCCACTAGAAATAAGCATCTTGGACCCTGCTACTTTGTTATAATTTTAACCATGAAGACCAATTGAAGATGAAGAGGATCTCAAATTCTCCCTTGTCACTACCTTTGTAAAAATATCTGTTGGATTGGAATCTGTATGTATCTTTTCCAACTTTACCTATCCATCCTCCAATACTGACCGAATGAAATGATATCTCAACTATATGTGTTTGGTTTTAGAGTGCTACACAAAATTCTTGGAAAGATGTATAGCACTTTGGCTGTTTGTAAACAAGTGATTGTCAGCCTGTTGTTTTCCCAAATCTTCCATGAAAATTTACAGCCATATCATCTCCTTTGCCACCTCTGTTGTAGCAACATACTCTGCCTCCATGGTGGATAAATCAACTGCCTTTTGCAATCGAGAAATCCAACTCACTATTGTCCCACCAACTGTAAAGAAATAACCTATGGTACTCCACCTGGTATCTATATCCCTTGCCAAATCTGAGTCAACATAGCCTTTTAAATCAGTATTAGAGACCCCAAAACATAAACATTTATTGTATGTACCTCTCAAATACCCTAGAATCCATTTTACTGTATTCCAATGCTCAACTCAAGGATGACTCATATACCTACTAACAACTCCTACATCATGTGCAATATCAGGTCTCATGCATACCATGACATACATTAAACTTCCTACAGCTGAAGCATATGGTACCTTGGATATTTTTTCTTCCTCCTCTTGTGTCTTTGGACACATATCCTTAGTCAATTTGACATGACTAGGCAAAGGTGTGCTGACAGCTTTTGCATTCTCCATATGAAATCTTTGTAACACCTTTTTGACATAATCAGCCTGAGATAGAAACATTTTTTTGTTTTTCCTATCTCTTGTAATCTTCATACCAAGGATTTTTTTTGCTGCCCCCAAATCCTTCATAGAAAAGAAAATTTCTAATTATTGTTTTAACTCCTTTATGTGATCCATGTTAGAACCTGCTACAAGAATATCATCAACATATAAACATAAAATAATGTAGCTATCATCATCCAACCTCTTAAAATAAACAAAAATGGTCTGAATTACATAGACTATAGCCATGCTCAGTCATAAAGCTATCAAATTTAATATACCATTATCAAGGTGCTTGCTTCAAGCCATATAATTTTTTTTTCAATCTGCACACCAATTTCTCTTGACCTTTGACCTTAAATCCTTGTGGTTGTTCCATGTATATTTTCTCTTCCAAATCACCATGGAGAAAGGCTATTGTAATATCAATTTTTTCTAAATGCAAATCTTCAGGAGCTACAATACTTAAAATAGTATGAATAGAAGTTATTTTAACTAGAGAAAATATTTCATCAAAATCAATACCATTTTTCTATGCAAATCCCTTTACAACTAATCTAGCTTTAAATCTTTTCTTACCTCCATCCTCCTCTTTCAGCCTATAAACCCATTTTTTTGGTAAAGCCTTTTTACCTGTAAACAACTTGCATAATTCCCAAGTCTAATTTTTCAGCAAGGAGTCCATTTCTTCTTCCATTCCATGCCCCCATTGAACCTTGGTATCCACTTGCATAGCTTCATCATAACATTTTGGTTCACCAGCATTAGTTAATAAAATAGAATACAAAGAGGGAGAAAATTTTTCTGGAGGTCTACTTATCCTTGAAGATCATCTAACATTCACTGGAGTTTGTGGTTTTTGTTGTTGTTGTTGTTGTTGTTGTTGCAGAGCATGATAAACCATTGGAACATCATTGTTTCATGTATCATCCAACACTATATAATCATTTTCTTTCTTCTCATGCTGTTACAACTGATCTTTGTACAAAACTTTCTCATTGAATATGACATCCCTGCTTCTCACAATTTTTTTATTTTCAAAATCCCAAAGCTTATAACCAAATTCATCAATGCCATATCCAACAAATATACATTTCTTTGATTTTGCTTCAAGCTTGGTTCTATTTATAGAATTTACATGTGCAAATGCTTCACAACCGAAAGTCTTAAGAAAAGAATAACTCACCTTCTTACCTGCCCATGCTTCCTTTGGAATACCACAACCCAAAGGATTAGAGGGACCTCTATTGATTAAATAAACAACAGTGTTTACAGCCTCTTCCCACATGTTTCAAGGTAGACCGACATGCAATCTCATAGTCCGTGCACACTCTATTATTGTTATTTTCATGTGCTCAGCCACTCCATTTTCTTGTAGAGTCCTTGGAACCATTTTCTTCCTATGAATACCATTAGAGGAACAATAATCTTCAAACTCTTTGCTGCAATACTCACCACCATTATCAGATCTGAGACATTTTTACTTTTTACCTATCTCATTCTCAACCAAGCTTCTCCATTTCTTAAAAGTTTCAAATACATTATATTTTTTTCTAAGGAAATAAATCCATACCTTGTTGCATCATCAATAAAAGTGACATAATACCGAGAGTCACCGAGAGAAGATACTTGAGCTAGTCCCCATACATCTGTATGCACAAGCTCCAATTTCTCATCTTTCTTTTGTTTTCCATTCACAAAAATTTCACATAAATCCATATTAACATGTTTTAGACATGGTAAAACATTCTTTGAATGAAGTACTTTCATACCTTTTGCACTTATATGCCTAAGTCTATTATGCCACAATGCTGATTCAAAATCCATAGCAATTGTCTAATTTTCTGCTTGCTGAACTGCAACAGCTATTCCTGAACATTGATTTTTATCTACAATAGCTAAAGTAGAAGGAACAATATGACCTATACAAAGATATAAGGTGCCTAATTTCACACCTTTTTCTACCACTAAGGCACCTTTTGTAACCTTCCAATTTTTATCACTAAATGTAACAACACAACCTTCATCATCTAGTTTCCTTGCTGAAATTAAATTTCTTTTTAACTTTGGAATGTGCCTTACCTCATGTAGTAGCCAATGATTCCCATTCTGTAACTTAATCTTGATTCTTCCCTTTCCAACAATCTGTCAGGGTTCATTATTTCCCAAATAAACTAGCCCAAAATCTCCTTTGACATAATCAAGAAAATAACTTCTATGGGGCGTAGCATGAAATGAAGCTCCTAAATCTAACACCAAAGAATCATTAGCATTATCAAAGGAAAGAATCAAAGCATCCTCATCAGATTTATTACTTACCACATTTTCCTCTTTATTTCCTTCTTTTTTGTCTCCTTAATTTTTTCAAAGACCAACAATCTTTCTTTAAATGACCCGGCTTACCACAGTACCAACAATCCCTCTTGTCTCTAGATTGGGACCTTTTTTCCTTTGATTTTCCTTGTGACTTCCAATGAGTTTCAGAATTGTTTCCTCTCTCCTTTGTTTTGCCCCTGATTTCTACATTCAAAACACTGCCTGATGTGGATGTTCCACCTGAGCTTTTCCCACAAATTTCCTAGCTCAAAATAATACCAACAACATCATCAAATTTCAATTTATCTAAACTAGAAACAGAATTGCTAATAGCCATTACCAAGCTATTCCAACTTTTAGGCAAAGAACACAGAATCAGAAGAGCCCTAACTTCTTCATCAAAGTTTACATTTACAGAAGTTAATTGACTGGTAACTATATTAAACTCATTTAAATGATCAACAATTGACCCACCTTCTGGGTATGTGCAGGATCATGATGGGCCAAAAAGTGGCAATATGATGGGTATATTTAGGGTATGTGGCTGGCAACCTTTTTTTTACCCAAAATTGATGAAATGAGAAGGGTTTTTAAAGGAGATTCTTAGCTTTCCACCAATATAAATTATGCTTTATTTTGAATTTAATAAATAATTATTATTCATTTTCTATTTGAATTACGAATAAAGTTCTAATTGATAGGTTGATTGAAAAACATCTATAGCTTTCAAATGGTATCACATTTTTTTAATCTGAAACATGTTTCACATTCCAAGCTCTACATACTATAGGATTAAAAAAAGAAAAATTAAATTTCATGAAGTTTTGACCAAGTTAAGGTGTGGACATACGAGTTTTTATATTTTTTAAAAGTTGTAATAAAAAAATCATAATTAATTATTTACTTGGAAAAAAAATACAAAAAATATGCATCATATCGGGACATGAGTCATCTACCTATATCTAAAATCTTATAAAAAAATATTATCATTTTATTGTGGTTAGGGTGGTCAGACAGACACCTACTTCTTATTTTTCCCTGAAATTTAAGTACTACTGCATTGAAATTTCAAATTTTCACCAAATAGATTTTCTTTTTTTTAAAATAAACCTAGTAGTTTAGAAACTACATTCAATTTTCTATAGATTCTATTCTTACACATTTTTTAAATAATATAGATAACTTATTCAAATTTTTACGTCAAGTTGCCTAACTCTGATTTTTCTAAATTTTTTGCCACTTAAGGGCATGTTTTTTCCATGATGATCTTGCACATGCCCTTCTACCATTTTGATATTGAATAAACACTTCATAAGAAATACCTTATTCGAAGCGGAAGGATTTTCATATAACTTCGTGAGGGTTTCCATCAATTCTTGAGTTGTCTTTGCTATTGTAATATTGAATGCCACAGATTGTGCTAGGCATAAACGAATGGCTTCCAATGCCTTTCTGTTCAAAAGATTCCAATCCTCATCACTCGTTGTTGGTTTCTTGGCTATTCCTTCCAATGGCCTACATAAATCCTTCTGATAGAGATAATCCTCCATCTACATCTTCCATAACTGATAGTTTTGCCCATTGAATTTATCTACCTTCAATTTACCCTCATTTTCCATTGCTCCCACTTAACCGTGAGACTCCCACTCAACCGTGAGACTTTCCTATAGAGGATAATTGAACACAACCCACTCTAATACCACTTGTTGGGTTAGAAGGAAGATATCTAACAATTAAATACAGATTTGATCAATAAAACAAAGAAATAAAACACACAAAAAATTATAGTATAAACAAGACAACACAAAGAATTTAACGTGGTTCACTCAATCTGGGCTACATCCACAAAACTACATCCATCCATTGATTGTATTATCCAGTGTAAAAAATATTACAATCTCACTAATAATGCCCAACTACAACCCCCATCCAAACCACTTATAACAAGCTCTTAGAAGCTTCTAGAATTAGGGTTTTACAAAGTCAATTTTTTTCTTTTGTTGGTGACGAAGTGAAAAATGTGAATTTTTTTTTTTTGGGGGCTACCACCCCTGCACCCCCACCCAAGGCCTAGCTCAGTCCCAAACCTTGACGAGGATACATGAAGAGTGTATAGTATATCATGATCAGTCGCCACATACCAACAAGAAGGCATCATTTACTCTCTTGAAGTTTTTCTCTACCTTCTTGAGCTCATATTGATCATAATATTTCTAGACTTTATTCTCACTAGGTGCTTCCCCAAGGACCCCTATTATGTTCAAGCTTGGGAAGTTCCCCATTCTAGCAGCAGAATAGGTAACATAAGAAATCATATAAAATACCTTGGTTTCCTTCACCTTGGTGATCTGATCATGAATGGCATCAGATACCATTTGCTCCTAGTCCAAGTATTGTTTCCAATCAAGAATAATTTGAACAAAAGAGAACTTCCAAGTTTCAAATGCATGTGAATCTTCCTTCTTGAATGCTCTAGAAAATAGTGTAATGACCTCCCGTACTTTCAAAGGGAATTTAGACCTCTTAGGCTTTGAGGGCAGTTTGTTTATTGACTTTTTATCTATTTTCAACCACCTCTTATTTATATATCTCTTATTACCATTCATATTTGCTTCATACTGTTGCAATGCCTTAGTCTCTGTCATGATTTTGAGGTTGGTATGGGGAGGTAAGTTGAAGAGTAGCCTTCTCATTCTCAGTGTTAGATCAATAATTTCAATCCCCCAAGGATCAATACATTTCCTTTGAACCAAGTTATATGCATGTGCAACAGCTAATATGATCTCAAGACATTGCACAACTACTAGAAATGAAGCCACATGTGCCAATCTTGAATTAGCAACTTTCTTAGCCATGAAACTGGCATCTTCTACAAAAGTATCTTTGATGAATTGCTCGAGGTCAATATGGCCAACCAATGTATCAGTTATTTTTATCACCTTTGACCCAAACTTTGATACCACATGAACTCCCTAGTACTTATACTTCATGGTAAGTGGGATCTATTTTGGCTTCAACTTCTTGGCTTTTTGTTCTTTTGGTACCTCCTCGGCATCAACATTTCCCTTTGAATCAAACATTTAATAGACCTACATCATAACATTCATTAGGCTAGGGGGAGTGTTGCAAGGAGTTAGGCATTAAATGCATCCCATATTAAAACCCTATAATATGAAAGAAGTACTCATTTACAAGATAGCTCTATTGCTTTTGGGTGTCGGGTTTGGGATGGAACTCAGATTATGAACATTTGATAGGAAAAGTTCAAACAAAGTCTTCTTATTGAATTGGTTAGAAATTGTAATTGGGTTGGAAGTCAACACTAGAACCTTGAAGAAGGCCTATCAAAAGTCGAGATTAGGATGAAACTTGGCATGAGAACCATATGGAGGGAGGAGGTTTAGGTTTCGCTCTGAAGTCTAATCCTGACCCATAAAGGGCAGAAGTCAGAATTGGATTGGAACCTAGAATTGAGACTTATTTTTGCGTGAAGGTTTGGGTTTTTTTCTGAGATTCGATCCCGCAACTTGTGCAAAAGTCAAAATCAGAACTACACTTGGAACATGGAATACTTGAAGGTGAAAGGTTGAGGTTTCGTTCCAAGGTCTAATCCATCATAATGGAAAAAATTAGAATCAAGCTCGAACCTAGCACTAGATCAATCCTTTTGGAATAGGTAAGGTTCCATTCCAAGTTCTGATCCTGCAACACGGGCAGAAGTTGGAGTCAGAATGACACAAAGAATGAGAACACCTCTTCATGTAATGTTTTAGTTTCCTTCTGAGTTTTGATATTGCAACAAGGGCAGAAGTCAAAATTGAAATGATGCTAGGAACAAGAACCATATGATGGTGCAAATTTGAGGTTCCATTCTGAAACCCGATCTTGCCACATGTGCATAATTCAGAATCAAAATGTTATCAAGCACATGGGTGATGAGGTAAATTTTCAACAAGTTTACCAAACCTTTAGGAATTGGGATTAGGATCAACTCAAACATGAGAACCCTCCTAAAGGTCGATCCTAGACTTAGTCAATTTAGTTATTTCAGGGGTCAAACATGGGGAAGAACAGAGGGTTCAAACTAAGATTTGGATTTACGTGGGTTAAAGATTTTCAAAATTTGAAGGATTGACCCAGTTGTATGAAAACCCTAGGTGACCTAGGGCATGATGGAATGAAGAAACTCGCCTAAAAAACATGACAAAATAAAAATAAAAATGAAGAAAAACATGACATGAGCAAACCAAATAACAAAAAGAAAAACAAACAAACAAGCAAAATAAATAAGCAAACGAGCAAAACAAACAAGCAAACGAAAAAAATGCAACAAGCAAACAAAAAAAGGGAAATAGAAAAAACAAAACTAGTAAAGCAAGAAACAAAAACCCTACCTCAAAGGAAATGCATCGGCAAGACAAGCAACACACAATTGAAGGCCTCAAAGCTTGAACCCGTGCCCTACCAATTGCTCTGTTCTAGCTCTTGTGAAAATGAAAAGTAATTATGAGCCAAAATGCAAAGGCTATCCAAATATATACAAGTCTCACCTGTGTGAAGCGATCCGTCATTAATGCAGGTAGTTTAGGCATCGGGGTCGGGTTAGAACCTGGCAAGTGAACTAGCACAAAAATCCCAAAGGCAAGGTGGAAATTCGCATCAAGAACGAACTCAACACATGAACCTTTAAAAAGTGCTAGGTTCTAGTTCTAGTACAAAACCCAAACCTAACAAGAAAAATTACAAATGAACATGGGAATCGAGATCGGGTAAGAACCTAAAACAAGAACTTTCCAAAGGTGCAAGCTTTTAAATTTGGTCTGAAATCTAATTCTGAAAAGACAAAGGAAAACCAACAAGCAAATATTAAGGTCAAAATGGAACAAGGAAGGTTAACCTTTTCCAAGAACGAAGTTAAAGTTCCAACCTAAAAAGTTTGAATCTGACAAGCAAAAACAAATATAGGGAAAACCATGGTGGATCAGATTTGGAATAGAAAATAGAACTTGAACCTTTCAAAGGTGCAAAGTGCCAGTTCTAGTATGAAACCTGAATCTGACAAGACAAAAGAAAAAAAGGCCTAGAAAAAGATAAATCCCAAAGCTAGAACAAAAACACAAAGGGAAACGAGCAACGAGAGGGACCCATTTTGACCAACGAAGAAAATGGGGTGGTTATGCAAGGCATAATAGGTTCACTTGCTCCTTTTCTACTATGCCTTTTTTTTCTCCTCATTTTTGTTTTAACCCATTCTTTACCTCTAGAGAACTCCCCTTAATTATTAGGGGTATTGCTTCCCACATTTAGAGAGCAGCCACTCTCCTCATGTAGCCCTTCCCCTTTGTGATTTCTTTATTTGATGAGTTCCACTTGGCCCCTTCTGGAACCACTTTTTAAAACCAATCCCACTTTTCAATCATTTTTTGTCTTTACTCCATTAACACTAATTTCATGCCCTAGATTAGAACTAGACAAGCATAGTATATTGGGGTAGAAATCCTCATTGGGATTTGTATTTTTCTCTATACTGCCCCTACTTACCTTGCAATTTTCTATTATTTCCCCTCTCATTTTTATCTGAGGCTAATCTTTGAGCAAGCTTTTTTGCTCATTATTAGTCTTATACAATAGTAACAACTTAGGACTTCTTATTTTTTTGAGTGAAGATTTATTTTGGGTTTAACCTTTTTGATATGAGTCCTTATTAGCATTATTGAGAGTAATTTCCTCCTCATTTAGAGTATTTAGTGTAGATTCCATGACCTTATTCAAATTATTTAGAGTATTTTCCTTGTCCTTATTTAGGGTATCTTCTATGTTAGGTGAATGATCCTCCATTTCATTTAGAACGAATTTATTATCAATTTTATTTTGAGCAATTTTTTGCTTAATTTTGTCTAATACTAATTCTTGTGCATTTTTTGTGTGCCCTATAATAATATTTTCCCCTTCCCTTGTAGGATTTTTTTATTTTGCGGGGAATCCAACCCAAGGAGTTGGATTCCCTTCCCTATTTCTAAGCACTCTTTACTAGTTTCAATGCCTATATTCTTAGATATAATAGTTTCAGCCTCTATAGTGACTACGTTTTGGATAGTCACTCTTTCTACTTCTTATGGGTTTTTAGGTATTTCACCATTGTTCATTGATGATGTGATATCCATAATAAGGTTTGCAATTTCACCTTCTGAATTGCATTTGAGTTTTGATGACTTGTTCAGAACTAAGTGCCCTTTATTAACATCTTTAATAGTTTCCACCCATTCTTTACTCTTCTTAGGGTTAGGGTTTGACCTATTTTTTTAAGGGTCTTGCTTTCCCCTTTTGTTTTTGGATAGTTTCTACTTATATGCCCTTCCAATTTACACAAGAACTAATCATTAATTCCCCCCAACATTTCAATTCTATAGGACATTATCTTACCAAGGGTTTCAACTTCAATCAGCTTAGGGATATCTACCCCTCGAGTTAAGGCGATAAGGAGTCTTGCATCCATGTTCAAGAGAGTTATTCTAGGTTCTTCCACCCTCAAGAAATTTCCTAGAGGGGCAAGTAATTGAGGTAGAAAATCCCAAAGCTAAGGGGATATGTTTTTAACAATGAACATCTAGGATAAGATACAACCATTACTTCCTCATTAATCATCTATGGCAACCATTTTATTGCTCCAAACATAGAATTTCCCAAATTTCATAATTATTTCTTAACTAATTTATCTTATATTTCATGGCTTTTAAAGAAAATCAAGAATAATCCCCTTTAAACCATTCTATAGGAAAAACCATGATACCTAGTTTATTTTGTCACACATTTTTAGTCCACTCATTAAAATATTTTCTAACACGAAACTTATTATAGTCAAGGGCGATAAATAAAATGGCAACATTTTTAATTTAAATTGCTCCCTAAATAAAAATATCTACCATTTTAGGGTTAGAGGTAAGAACTAGCTTTCCAAGCTCACTCAAGGGCCCTTACCATTACCATTGGATTCTTGGTACTCCTCGTGAACCCTGCCACCTCCCACTTCACAAAGCTTGCATTTTTTAGGAACCCTAGTACCATCAGTATCTACAACAATAATATCCCTACAAGACTTACCCACTGCCACATTATCTCCCACATCTTGAGTTGCTCCCTCTGATGCCTCAAGGGGCTCACTTAGGTCTAGTTCATCCCCTCCCATTAATGACATGAAGCCCCAATAAAGCCAAGGAAAAATGAGAGTGAACTAGTAAGAACTCCAAACCATTAATGGTCTACGACCATTGCCATCAATCACAAACCCCCCGCACACTCCTCTCCCAATCAGATTGGTATCAAAGCACCCGTAATGCCAAAATATATTTTGTTTTTTAATCCTTTTGTGATTAAAGGATTTTTGAATCCCTACGCCAATCTAAGGGTTGATGACCCCCTTCAAAAAATTCATCACTACCAAATCTTTCAACATGGAGGATGGCATGAGAATTTCGATCCACAATAGACTTGACTAGTGTGTGCCAAATGATAAATCGTGCCCTATCACTGATTTAGGATTTGTTGTACTTGTTTTTTAGAAACTGCCAAATGAAATCACTCGTTCTTTTCAAAGTGTCTCCAATATTGAATAAAAGCCAAGATAGTCATATTGTCCTTCAGAGAAATCTCAAACTCACTCCGGATACTCAAAATTTCTGTCAAAAATGGCATTGATGGACACCTTATGCAGAAAGTGCAATCTCTGTCTCTAGCCATCCTTATTTACACATTGAAAATTCCCTTCATTACCATATGTTTTAATTCTCCATCCAAACTGAATTGGTTATGGTTTTTCCCATGCTAATCTAGTTTATTTTAGCCACCTCCAAAATTTAAATAGCCAACATCCTAGCAAGGCCCTACCCTTAGAATAGTTTAGTGACTTGGATATTAATGTAAAAAAATCTTGGATCTTTTTGATCAACCAACACCTTCTAGCGGTTGCCTTTGCTCAATGAAAATAACACTCATAATGTAAGCAATGGTTGTTGCACTCAAGACTCTAATTCATTTTTCTAATGACCACCTCAACTAAAAATTACCTATGAAAAAGCCTGCATTATGAACATGAAACTCTTCATATTCTTATTATTCATTAGAGAAACATTACTAATGGTGGAAGCTTTCAACATGTCTCCTATGCTCTATGTCTTGTTTATGACATCCTTACTCTATAAATGAATACTCACTCTTACTACTACATATTTGAGTTGAAAACATACTAATATTTTGATGATCAAGATTTTATTTTATCGTATGGTTTTTCATTGCATTCATCACAACCATTATTAGGGTTTAGGATTACTAAAATTACAACATATTACATTGGTGAGTGTGGCATGTGGAAAGCTAAGCACCAATGAGTGTCATTTTTATATATCAAGTCTCTCTAAGGAGTTTGGAGTCTCTTTATTTATTAACCCTTTATATTTTTGTGCCATTGGTTTTTTGTTACGCTAAGTGGTGTCATAATGTTGATTAGACAACTTGGGTAACTCCTCATTTATATCATGACTATATCTTTTATTATTCAAACCCTTATCATTCCTAGCCACCTTGTAACTTATAGATTTTAAAGAATGTATCATCTAATGACATATTTTCCTCATGTTCCCTTAGAGTGTGAAAACACAAAAAATTGAATAAAATGTACTCAGAGAGAAATCTAGAAAAAGTGCATGGATGGCTGTGAAGAGCTTCGAAAGACCATCCTAACGCTGCTGGAATTGTGAAAAACAGATAAACAAATCAAAATTTTAACATAGTAAATCACTCCTAAGTTTAGCTTAAGTGCATAAGAATAAATTAGAATAATATTAATTAATTATTAGCTAATGCATGGTGAAAAAAATGAGCTACAGGATCAAACAATGAACAAAGACACCTTCCACACAAGAGGTTTGCAAACAAAGAATTGTTATATTCCTTAACAAAAAAAGCTATAGAATACAAGAGACTAGGAAAATGATATGAAAACTCGAGAGAGCAGAAGTGATAATACAATGAGGGTTGAGTGCTATATAGGAACAACCCTAAATGAGAAAGGGATTAGATCATGACAAGTGTCAACATCTCATGTAATGAAATAGAATGATCTAATAATAGCTCTCTAGTTAACATAAAAAATCACTCATAAGTTTAGATTAAGTGCATGAGAATAAATTAAACTAATAATTAATTAAAGATTGATTAATTATTAGCTAATGCATGATTAATCTAACATATAATGGAGGAGACTTTTTCTGCTCCTCGGCATGAGGAAAAGTCATATGAGGAAGTTGTAGGAATAAAAATAACAGCCTGAAAAAGAAAAGACATCAAAGGTTGAAGAAGAAAAGGTAGAAGAAGTGCAGAAGGATCAACAAACAAAAAAAGCTATAGGGTGAAATCATAATACTGTGTCTCACTTTTTGGCCAAGATGGACATTTTTTACTAAATTTTCGCCTTCTGAGACCTATATCAGCTAAATTGTTAAGAATTTGAAGATGATGTGAACTAGTGATTTGTGGTAATTTGTATGTAGATTCTAAATATATATATATATATATATATATATATATATATATATATATATATATATATATATATATATATATATATATATATATATATATATATATATATATATATATATATATAAACCATGAATCTTTCAACATCTCCTTTAATAACTAGTTTTAAATAGTAAACAATATTTTTAGAAAGTAACGTTTATGTCGTTGAACATAACTTTTTTTAGAAAGGATAAAATTATAATTTTTAAAATATAGATTGTTAACATCAATATCTAGGGTAAGGATATTTTTCATAATTTTTTGTTACATTTTTTTTTAATTAATTTTTGAAGTCACTATAACTATAGTTTGGACATAGGTGTCTATTGTCAAACATAACTTGTTGTGTATATATTGAAATCAATTTTCTTTTTTTGGTAAAACAAGGACATCAATACCTAGGGAAAAGGTATTTTTTGAAATTTTCTTACAATGGTTTACTATTTTTCCACCTCTATAGAACGATGAGCTTGATGTTCAATGAGAAACCTATGTTCAATAAAAATTGAAAATTAAATACATGATAAAATACAAACATATCAAAGCTATACTTGTTGGAAAGATTGTTTCAAGGGCTACAATCTTACAAAATATGTTTTCTAAATTTCTTTATTTAATCCTTCAAAAGGTAAAGAAAAAGTAATTTTTGCTATCATTTTGATAGGTGTGAAGGAGACTCCATTGTGGGTATGATTTAATACTAGAGGAGTATATCCAAGGGGGTTTGATCTAAGGGGGTCTTATCTAACCCTCTTTAATTAAAACCCTTTAGGATGAACCTCTTAAGGCTTAAAACAATAGTTTTTCTAAAAATAAATGATTTTAGGTAAAAATTAGGATGTCCCAAAAGTGACACATATTGTGGCAACACCCTACAACAAAAGATAAGTCTACAAAAATTCCTTCATCTATAGAGAAAACAATAGCTCTTGATTAGCTACAATAGCAACTAAAGGATAAAGCACCTATTGTGAAGGATCCTAAGGCCATCCTTGAGGAAATTTTATCTTGCATTAGGAAGTCCAAGGAGAAGAAGAAAGAAAAAATAAGGTCACATTTGACCAAAGATGCTTCGAGTTCGAGAACCCTTCACATAATAACACTTTTAGTGGATAAAGATGTCATAATTTTACCTGAAGAGTATAATGTCTCTTCAATAAAAATTGGCCCTACTAATAGAACCCAAGAGATTGATGATTTTTAGGGGTTAGTGTTGAATATCTTTAAGAGAATGGATAAGGATCAGATCACTAAGAAAGAGTTGAAAGCATAGATTGTAGAACTCTTTGCCTTTATCCAACAATTAGTGACTCCTATTCAAAGTGTCCTCGAGTAAGTCACTACTCCAATTTTTCTTTCAAAAAAAGATGTTAATAAAATGGAGCAAATAAATACATGGATGCAGACTACTCATAAGTGGATTAGCAGTATTGTTTCAATTTGAAATAAGGAAATTGTAATGGTCATTGAGATGCATAATAATTTCATAATTTTGAAAGATGAAATTGATAAAATGATCAAAGATCGTATTGCCTTCTCCAAATATTATGAGATCACATATCTAAAGTTGAAGGCAATCAAAAATTTGTCTACAAAAATAATGGGGACTTGGATTTTTTGAAAGATAAGGTTAGAGAACCAGCATTTTGCATATACGCATTGGATTTTTGGAAGGATGTCATATCTCAAGTAATGCCTGAGATGAGTGTTATTGTTGGATGAATTAATGAATTACTTATAGAATGGGATTAGTACCTCAACGACATGGTAAAAGTTTCTATTAATACTTTAGAAAAGTTGAATGATGTGGAGCTAAAACAACATTAGTAGAAAATCATACAAAAGCAACACACTAACAACTTGAATATTTTTGTTTTGGATGTTGCTACACAGTTTTTGGTTCGTTTAGATGAGGTAATTTGACAGAGGGCATATTGCATCGAACTTCATAGTAGGCTAATGGACAAATATGAGGATTTGGCCTATAAGGTTCATGCTTCTCAGGCTCGTCCTGATGACAAGTTGATAGTTGTACATAAAGCTTTTGTCAAATATGTTATAAAAGAGAAAGAAGCTAGAAATTTAGTAATAGAAGATCAATTTCTATGATATCCCAACTAGTTGTAGTTAGTTACCTCAAAGTGCATGCACCTATATTTTATGGGATTTTTTAAGATGTATTTAATATAAAGCTTATATTAATATATTTTTTCTCCCTAGGTTCAAAAGTGTAACATAATTTAATTGGAGATAAAGGAGGCATAAGTTGGCAGTATTTAATGTACCTCCAATATTTAATGCAAATCTAATCTTGGTCATTGGTGTTGAGTTAATCTCCGCCATTCATTTTGTATGTCTTCTCTATAAAAGGCAACACTCTCATTTGTAAAGGGTTGAACATGAGTTGTTGTAACAACAATTTGAGATAAATACAAGCAAAGGCATTGGAGTGTTGGTGATTTTTCTTGTTATTTTTTAATGCATGCATGGTTTCTTCTTCTAATTTTAGTTCAAGTTCAATTATGATGATGGAAAAATGTTAAAAGGTATTTGATGAATCCGTTGCTCATACCATTTGTAATTTATTGATTGTAGGTTACTTTGTATGCTTATTCTGAGCCTTTATATCATTGGTTCAACTGTGAATGTTTTTCCATATTGTGCCAAAAATTGGATATATATTTAAATATTTATAGTATGAAAATCTTTAAGATTTCCTTTGAATATTGCACAATTTTTGTAACATTGTGGGTTTAACCCTGATTAAATAGAAATTGGTTTTTGGGGATTTGTCTATCTATAGTATCAACCATTGTTATTATTGACCTTAAGTTTTAGATTTAGGTTCTCTAAACCCTTATCTTTTTCATTTTATTTTAAAATATAGGTAAACATAGGAAAAAAACATCAAAAAACTATCATATTTGATGATTGAGATCACTTTCAAATTCCAAATCTGAAAATATAGCTAGGGATTTTTCTAGTCTTCAAATTTTACAAATCCTTGTTCTTAGAGTTCTAGCTAAATAGTGTTAGGCCTCTTGTGAAACCAACAATACATTAACCATTTATTTTTTTATGCTAATTCAAGACCTGACAATCGAAACCTTGGGATTATCTTTCTGAAGTTTTCTGAAATAAGATTTCCTTTCAAGAGACAAGGTACTATGTTACTTTTTTATGTGTTGTGAATGTGAAAAAACACTCATCAACACTTATCTAAACTATTTCCCTTGTGGTCTTTTGTGTTAAGGGCACATCATACTATAAATATTTCTTATTTAATAAAAAAAAATTATTTCATCCATGTTCTCCTTTGTTGTTGGTAAAATTGGATTGCTACCTATGTGAGATGGTCTAAGGCATGTATAATTCATTGCAATGCAATATAAAGATGTGCATGTTCTTCAATTCCTTAAATAATGCATGTTATTCAAGTAAATGGTTCAATGGATTGTTGAAACACCTATAGCTCTCTCACACCCTCTTTCGCATCTCAAGCTCTTTCTGCTTTCTTTTTTATCCCTTAGGATCTTATCTTACTCTTTTTTATATTCTTTCTTCTACCTTTGCATAGTTTTATGTTATTTTCTTCCTTGCCATTGACACTCTCTATCTTAATTTTTTTTTCCCTTTCCTTTCTTTTGCAATGATTGTTATTTCCTAAATATATCCTATATTTTTCTCTCTTTCTTAGTTTTAAATCTTTAATTTCTTTATTTATTTTCTCTTACTCCATCAGAAGGTCCATGCAATCTTTGTTGTTAGAAGTTGGGATTTTTAGCTCAATTAAATTTCATTGCTCTCTGCATTACTTAGTTTTTCCTTCACAATGTGAACAAGAAATTTATTGAAATGGCTAATACCTGAGTTACTTTGGCCTTTGAAAAACTTAAAATATTTCACATTACACAACCCTCATCCTATACAATAAATCAAAATATGTCACTAGGATGCATGTCTTCCATAAGTGCATTAGGATTAACTGGTCATATTCTATATTCTATATACTTAGTAAATTGCATTATGGATTCTAACTACTTATTTTGTATTATTTCTTGTATAAGGCCTATGTAGAATTGATATATTGTGGGCCTACAATTTCCTTCCATTTGATATCAAGGCCTAGTTTTTCAAGTTGTAGGAGGATACATATTGGTATTATTAACGCTATTTCAGTATGATACATGTCCTCCATAAGTGCATTAGGATGACACTAACTTTTCATATATGTGATTTCTTCTTCTACTACTAGTCATGCACCTCTTTTATGTGGAGTGTTGTCCTTCATCTCTTTGTACTAGTTTCAATACTCATTTAGACTCTATTATTCATCTTCAAAGATTGGAAAGAAACAAAATCATTATCATCATTAACTATTGAAAACATAAAATGGTAGAAAATCATCATAATTCTAAAAATAATTAATTATTGGAAAAAAATTCATTACAAATGGTGGAAAAAAAAATCAATATCCATTTTAGAATGGTGGAATGTATTCAATATAAAGGATCATAAAACAACAGATCAAAGTTAAAGAGTCTTCAAGCATTCAAGTGGAAAATGCATTAACCATTATCATGGATTTCAAGATAATCAGGAGTGAATCCAACTTTAATATTATTATGATAGACAATTAAAGTTTTGATTGGGGGAGAAGATCCTAGAGTGGTGCACCATAACTTTGTGAGTTGATATGACCTTGTATGTTTCATGTTGGGGCACTGAAAATTATGATGCCACATAGGTTTAAGGGATGTAGAGAGTTTAATATTTTTCTCAAGTGTAATCAACTAAGGGATAATTAAATTATTTTCTTTTTACATAATAACGAAAGAGATAATCATGCAATTACCTGAAGACTAATGAAACTATATGAAGATTCTTAATAATTCAATTAAGTAATGTAGCAGCCCTCATCAAGGATTTCAAGATAATCACCACTAAAACCAACTTAACAATATTTTTCACAAACAATCAAAATTTTAGTTACCATTTGACTAATAGAAAAAATATTAAAAATATATCTATAAATTACAATAACAATTTATAACTTGAGTTTGACAATTAATAGTAATGGTAGAGTAGAAATTAACCAAGGTCAATATTGACATGACTACAAATACTCAATTCTTTTTATAACTTTACTTTCACAATTTATACTAATGCAATCAATCGGTATACTAATGCTTGTGTGGTTGCGTATTGAGGTGATTCATTTCTAATTCACTTTTTTCCTTTACTTCTAGAGATGATAGATGTTGAATTTTATTCATGTATCTTGTGATCATTTTCCATTTTGGAGGGGGAAGCTTTTCTCAATTTTTGTTGAATCTCGATATTTTTTCTATATAAAAATGACAATACTTGTCATTGTAGGAGTTGAAAACTAGTTCACATCTAGGATTGAACTTGCAAAAAAAAAAATTACATACCACAAGAGAGTGTAGAAAGGTAATAGTTTGTTTGATATGATATAATGTGTAAATGTACAAGAGCTTTTCTTAAATAGACAACGTAAGAGATATGATTAAAAAAGATCATGACATGTTTCTTAATCCTATAACATGAGACAACTAACTCAAAAAATACTAAATAACCAAAGACTCAAGAATTAAATGGCAAAAGATAAGATAATATCTCATTAAGACAACTAAGACTTCTAGAAATATTCCTAGGATGAATGTAAACTTAACATGTGAATAGGACCTACTAATGGACTAGATAGACCTAAAATACCATATTCACAAAAACACCCCCCCTTAAATGCAACTTAGGGAGGAAAAAACCAATGAAAATGATGCAAGAATGGGTCCCAACTATGAGGCCATGTTAGATACACATTTAAAAATGATATCTTATAAAAAAAGAAAAGGAGAAAAACCACATGGAATTTCAAACCCCACTCTAAAAGATATAATGTAAGAAAAATATCATGTACAAGTGATGAAAGAAGTGATGAATGGAGAAATCATCAATACCTCGAAGGACTACATCCACCACAAATATACAATCGATGCCCCTACCCATAAGAGAGAGAGAGAGAGTATGTAGCCCCCCCACAATATGTAATCTCCTACAAAAATGGTGAATTCTTAAAGAAAAAATATGATCCAATTCTTACAAACAACATTCATCTCCTTGAGAAGAAACAATTTAACCAAGTATAGATGCAAGAATGCTTCCCATTCTAGGTAGGAATTGATAGGAAGAAGCATAACGATGTATGATGATTCCTTTGAGATTTGCTTCTGTGTCACCTTGTCCTCAATAGATGATGATGCCACATTCAAATCATGTACATGATCAATCAAATACGAAGGTGAAAAAAAAAGAACAAGAAGAAACAAATGTTGAACAATCTTTGACTATCATCAAAGAGGAGAGATAATCCCTCAAAAGTGTCCTCCAAATCTAAAATGTGAGACTCCACAAACAAGTCTGAAAAACTTGTCAATAAATTATCCCACAAAGATATATCTGAAAGATAATTATTTACCAGTTGCAAAGAATCACTGGAAGCTTTCAAAGAATCAACTCTAAACTCTAATGAAATAACAGAAGATGGATGGTCTTTCTAAACAAGAATTAGCCTCAATCAATGACTTTGCACAAGGAATCAATGAAGGTGAAGGTACAACAATTATCTCTGGTGGAGAAGAAGGAGAATTTGAAGAAACCTCATCCTCATCTTCTAAAGATTCAAAGTACTCCAAGAATAAAACTTCTAAATAGTATAATAGTTATAAGGTATCTTGTCTAAAATATGAAAAGGTACAAGATAGTTTGAAACATGATCATCTAAGAATAGTTGAGTATCAAGATCTCCATATAGCTCCCAAATTTTAGTCTAAAGAGTATGAGGGAACTCAAAATAAAAAAAACATTCAAAATTTCATCATCAATATGCATAGCAATAACTTCTAAGACATGATCCCTTTTGCAATTCCAAGAAAATTTCTTACTATCACTACCTAGATGGGGAAGAATATTGTACAAATGTGGCAACAAATGAAGCCAATAGAGATGTTTTATGATGTAATCTCTCCATTGTTTATAGTTCCCCCTTTTCAAGATGATCAAAGAAAGATGAAATGAAAAACCCATAAAGAACTATGAGAGATATACAAAAATACAAATACTAAAACCTTCAACAAAAATTAGAAACCTCCAAACATGATGAATACTAGAAATGAAGCCTTCTCAAAAAATAAAACTTCTCCAAGTGTAGAATGTTCAAATAATTAGTCATAATACAATATTTACAAATACTAAATAAAATATACTTGGGAATGAATCTGAAAAAAATGCATGGACACAAAATTAGAGCTCCTCAATACCTTTCTGATGTTGCAAGAATCATGAAAAATAAAGATCTAGGAAAAAATTTATGAGCTCGAAGGTCCAAATGGGAGATCTAACTTCAAACAGAAATAAAATATTTTATTAATAAAATTTGATAATAAAATCTAAACCACTGGAAATTTTTCAAAATAAAATTTCCAATGATATATCATTTGCTAGAATCTGATACCCAAGTCAAAAGTTATGGCAATTTAAAAAAAAAACTAGCTAATTAAGGCTTGAAGGGCCAACATTAAGCCCCCCTAGGGGCTAGCGGGTGATCACCCCATGTGACAAGAAGCTAGTAGACTAGGTTGAGTGTTGGTATGATGACCATTTAACAATCAAATTTAGCATAGTCTTTCATGACAATCATTTGATCATCAACTTAAAATAGTCACCCAAAATTTTTACAAAATCACCCAAAAAGTTGTCAAAATATGAAGTATTTTATATGGAAATGAGACTTTTTGGGCCTTCTAGATTCAATTGAAGTGCTTTTTTTACCCAAAATGCTCTAAAATGAACTTGCAATACAAATCCAGAAAAAAAGAAACCCCAAATCTAGTATTTCTATCAAGTTTTTAATTCTCCAAGCCATCATATGATGCAAGAGAAGAACATACTCAACTTTTCAAGATCCACAAAGGTTTTCAATTTAGCAATAACTCATGCACAAAATTAACCTTGAATTTGAAAAAGAGTTTTCATATTGAAAGCTTTGATACCATGTAGAAGCTAAAAATTAGCTCACACCCCAAGATCACGTACAAAACAAAAAATAATTGATGGGCAAGGTCGTTGATGTCACAACTTGCATCATTTAGTCAATTATTTATCGAACCAAGTGTGTCCTAGAGATATATGTGATAAGGATGGTTGTCATGGATTTTTGGGAGGTTTTGCACTGTAAACAGTGACTTCTGGTATTGATTTAGCTCCTTCAGGAGCTTTCAAGAGCTCTTCAGGAGCTCTCAGGAGCTGAATTGCAGTGACTAGTTCCTAAGGATTAATTCTATCTTATTTCCTAAACTAAAGTTCTATTGAATTATTTCTAAATTCATTGGACTTGATTGTGACCGATTCATGGAGAAGACTAACATCTACTTTAATTCTTAATTTAAAATACGAAATTCAAATTAATTCTATTTTGCTTTAAAGGAAATCTATCTTAAGATTTGCTAGAAATTAAATACTATTTTAAGAATAGAATTGAATTGCAAGAAAATAACAATTAATCTAGAAAAATTTAAACGACAATTAATCTAGAAAACATAAACACTAATTTCCATGAATATATTTTCAACTAACTTCAATTCCATCTTTTCATAAGTCTCCATCATTGCTTCTAATTAAACTCAACAAATAATTACCAAACTTGACTATTTCGAACATCTAAATCTGATTATTCTAATAAATCTTATAATGATTTTAACCACTTAATCTAACCATGATAAACTAAATTCAAAAGTGATTCAAATAGAAGTAACTATCCAAATTTATCATTCAACAACTGAAAATGATTCAACAGCTTATCATTCCATAATTAACATCTAACACTTTAGATTTAATATCAATAATCAGAAATAGCATAACTTAGTAAAATACCAACACAAGATCGATCCCTTTGGTTAAGCAGGCTCTGCTCTTCCTCAGGTAAGATCCCTTAACATAGTGATTGAGTTAACTTCTTGCTTTCATTCAATTTGATCAAAGTGGGATATAGAACAAAATATTTCCATTGATTACCGAAATCTAATTAAAAATTGTCTAACTCCTATTTAAAACCGAAACATGGATATTTATAACATATCCTTATTGAATTTACAACATGGCGATTAACTACCAAGATTCAAGGCATCTAACTAAAGATTAGAACAAAACTAAAGTGAAATTGAAACAAGACTAAAGCAGGACATAGAGAAATATGCTAGATTGGTGCTAAAAGTAGAAGTTCCATAACCGACTACAAAGAAGCCAATTTGGACTTGATGACTCATCATCCAGTTGGGCCCATCAAATGGCGTGATTATTTCCCTTGATTAAATAGAGAGTTTAACCACATCATCAATCTTTGAAATACCCTTTTCAAAACCCTTAGGAAAAGGATAACAATTATGGTAGTAAAAGATCAACGCAACATAATTATCTTTTTAATAACATCATAAATTAACGCATCTAACATAAACCATTACTTCAAATATATTCACTAATTTAGCTATACATAAAGCAAAATGAGTAAATATGTTAATCTATAATCAACCGCCAGTCATGTTAATTAACAAAAATGAAGTTTTTTAAACATAAAATGAAAGTATTTTGAATCTCTCATCATTTTCTTCCCCACTTGTTCTGGACCATGTCCTCATGGTTCTTCATCAAGAATTATAGTAGCCTCCTTTTCCTTGTTTAGTGCCTCCATCCAAATGCAATAGTTGAACACTCCTTCCCTGTATTAGTGTGGCAATCTACTATTGAGTGCAAAGCCATAGTTATGTCTCAAATTTTCAAACCATGGTCATAACACTCACTCAGGTATATTGGTTGATTCCTTGAGCTTTGGGGATGGCATAATGATAATCAACATTTTGAACCTCATGTCGACCCAAAATTTTATATGTTGCTCAATCAAAGTGATCACATGTTTGATTCTTATCAAACTCCATTTGATATTGTTCAGACTTATTGGTTCTCTTCTTCTGACTAACTTAGGAATGAGTTGATATCTTTCCTCACATGATTGTATTTCCAATGGGTGAAGTGTTCCCTCAACATTCTGGAATGTAGAAATACTACTGAGCAAGATTGAAACATAAAGAGGATTAATTTGATTGAGCCTTACCACTGATCTTATTGCTTTGATATATTTCTCTGCATGAGGCATCTCAGGCCTCATTGGTAAGCCATACCTTCTCTGAACCTCCTTATATTTTTCCATTCTACTTGACCATTCTAATTGATTCTGCATTAAGGAGACAAATGATCTAATTTGTAGCTCATCAACATAGACATTTAACATAGAGTCGTCATTATCTCCCATTAAAAATCCATGCTGGAAAAACTCACACATTTGATTTTGAATGTCAGGGTGGCTATGAAAGTAATCCTGTAGAAAGTTTCCATCATTATGATAATCCAGGCTTCTCCCTAAGATTAATTTATTAAGCTTCCATTCTAGAAACCTTTCTCTAAGGAACAAAGCATAAACCCCTACCGGTCTTCTCATGGAAAGTATCACAAAACTTATTTCTACTGCTTGCTCAAGTCTTCTTTCAATCTTTTTTTTTCTTCCTCTAACTTCTACACTTGCTATTTCAATTGTTTATTTTCCTCCTTAAATTTGAAGGCTTCTAGGGAGAGGTATCTAGGCTAGGTTGAATGAGGAACATCTGATGGAATAGAAGGGATATCAGAGGGAATGGAAGGAAGAGCAAGGTAGTGTGGTGGGGTCGTGGAAGTAGAGGCTTCATGTGAATAAAACCACATAGATTGTTTTTTTAATTGCTCTGCCTTCTGCTGCAATGCTTGTACACTAGCTTGTTGTAGGGAATCCTCAGTTTTATTCAATTACTCTCTATATCTTACTTCATTGTGTTCAATTTTCCTTTCCATTTCTTGAGTTTTGTTGAAGGATTGTTGTAATTATTCTTCTTTACTTCTCAATTTCTCTTCAAGGAATTGCATGTTTTTCCTTTCTTGCTCCAATTCAACTTCTAAACGAGACATTTTAATAGCCCTTAACAATTCCCCTGTCTCTAATTCCTCTTCATTGAATTTTTCATGGATTTCTTCTTCTTCAATCAATGGTTCTTTTCCTTTTCTTTTCTCACAATGTGGAGAAGGTGTAGGGGATTTCACAGTCTCTTCTTGTTCAAATTCCTTTGATGCTTCTTACTCTTCAGATTGTGCCTTAGATTCTTCGGTAGAGTCATGGACTTCAAAAATAGGGGTTCTTTCAAGAGTCGGCATTGGGCCTTCAGGGGGGCTTTGAGGCTGCTCAGGAGAATGTACTGGTGTACGGGTTTGTTCATGGCCTTCAATAGTTTCTATTGGAATTTTCAAAATAGGGGTTTGAATTATAGGTGTCTCTTCAGGGGTGGACACAATGGTCTCAACATGGCTAGGGTTTTCTTCATTTACTTCTTGTTTTTTATTTTTGGGACTAGTACGGGCTACCCTAGAGGATTCTTGTAATTTTATTTTTCCCCTCTTCTTGGAAGATTCTCCTTTCTCAAACATTGAATTTTTAGTTGCGGGTCCCCTTGTGGGTTTCCCTTTTTGCTTTTCTATAGGTACAGACAAGAATTCTAACAAACCCTATTTCCCAAATTCTTTCTTTAAGAAATGGTGCTTAATTATCAAATGAATCAACCCCTGGTATTTTATGGATGATTCCCCTCTAGATTTTACTCTTAAAATCATGGAAGCAATTTTTTGGAACAAAAATGCTAGCAGTTTTATTCTCGTAGAGGGTTTTATCTATCCATACCTTAAATGTATCGAAAGCCGCATTCTCGGTCCTAATATAGTATTGTATTGCCCAAGTCACAGGTGAAATTTTTCATAAGCCATGTCGCAGCAGTCCTCCAAGGCTCATCCAAACTTTGGCGAGCAATTCCATGTTGGTCTCCCTTGTGCATCAAATTTTTTTGCCTTCTTTCTGGCTCTTAGTGAAATGCAGCCATCAATTTCTCAAATTTGACTCGACCCTTGTTAACTGGTTTTCCTTCAGCTAGAATTCCAAAAATTTCACTTATTATTTCTAGAGTGACCTCAATAATTTCACCCCTTACTCTGGTGACATTTACATGAAAATTTCTCACAAATTCTTCAATCATTTATGCCTGAAAGACCTTCATATTCCATTACAAAATTTAGCCATCCAGCTTCTGCTAACAATTTCCTAGTTTCTGAATCAAGAGTGAAATTTGCTGGCTCAACATTCCTCTTGTTCCCCATTTTTTTCTATCAATAGTGGCAAACTTCAACAATGGCAGACTTCACAGGCGAACTTCAAGTGGTAGACTGAATTACTTAACAAAATGTGAAATGATTTTTCCTTGTTTTTGGAGCAGCCATTTTGAAAATGACATGACGTGCCATTAATTTTCTACATTAATTTCCTTTACTGCTTTGGATGATTCACACGCCATAAAATGAAGTTTGCAATTTTAATTTGCAAGGTTGGTGGCGTATTTTACACGTGTCAACATGAACTTGGGAATATTTTTGAAAAGATAGGTGAATCATAACAAGATCCGTTATTATTACTGACATCATCTAATGTCACATCATTCCTTACATCAACCATCCTGCCACTTTTTGAAATAATTAAAAGTCATTTATTATCATTATTAATAACAATATGACAGAGATGTCTAGATTTATAAATATTTACCTATTTTACATTAGTCCCACTACCATAGAAAATAATATTTGAAAAATAATATTCATATTAAATGTGCACCTCAATTGTCGGTATTGGCATGGTGTTATGGTTTATAGGTGACAATTTTGTTCTTGCCACCAAGGTTCAAACCCCATTCGGGTGATATTGTTGAATGGTTGTATTTTGGTTCATAGCTCCGGTCAAAAGCGTTTACCCCTTGAATAAATTAAAAAAAAATGCGCACCTCAATTTATTTCGAGTCTTTGAGTTCTTTAGGAGCTCTCAGAAGCTATGGAATTACATGAGTTGAAATCCTTCAAGACCTTAAGGATCCTTTAGGATTTCTTTAGGAGTCTTCAAGAGCTCTCAAGAGCTTTGGAACTTCAAGAGTCATTAGGAGTTGTTGAGCGAAATAGAGTCTTTAGAGTCTTTAGCCTTTAGGAGCTTTTGGGAGCTCTTAAGGAGCTATTGAGCCAAACGAAGTCTTCAAAGTCTTCAATCTTCAGGAGCCTTCAGGAGTTAACTTAGATATACTTCCATTTGCTGGTTTTCAGTCATCTTTTTTTTTTTTTGAAAGCAAACCGCTATTTACTGGTTTTCAATTTACTTCCTTTTATTTCTCAAGGCAAACTGCCATTTGCTGGTTTTCAGTCATCTTTTTTTTTTTTGAAACAAACTGCCATTTACTGGTTTTCAATTTACTTCCTTTTATTTCTCAAGGCAAACTACCATTTGCTGGTTTTTAATTTAGCTTGTTTATTCATGCCTTCTTCAAAGGTTTAAAGATCTTCTCTCATGGAAGAAATGTCTTCCATGAGAAAATGTTCAGTTTTGTGTTGCAGATCATCTAGAAATTCCTCCTTTGTTGTTGGCTTATGATATGTCTTCAGTTGATGACCATTAACTAGCATGACTCTCTTTTCTCCGTCAATTGGAACCAATTGGACAACTCCATTCTCAAATACTTGTTGTATCTCATAGGGACCTAACCATCTGGTATGGAACTTCCCTTTAAACTCTTCAAATCTAGAGTCAAATAATAATGCCCAATCTCCTTCTTTGAATTGTCTGGACACAATATGCTTATCGTGCCATTCCTTCCACTAGTAGAATTTGGAAAATAAATGACTACGTGACTAAAATTTTTGGTCACGTGACTAAAAATTCTAGTCACATGACTAACACTAGTAGAATTTGACAAATAAATGACTAATTTGGTCATCGGGTAAAATCACAACTAAATGACTAAATAAATGACTAAATAGATGACTAATATTAGACAAATAAAAATGACTATTACTCCTCTATTCCTTTTTCTTTCGAATTTGATCATAATCCATAGAGCTTAAGCCCCCCTCAAGGGACCCCTACCTAAGCGGGCCATTTGGCCACCTAGGTTGCTTGGTGCACCAAAAATAACTATTGCGTGGAAGGCATTGCCTCTCGGTGCAATCTTAAGGCCTTCACATTTTTTATAATTTTTTTAACATTTACATTCTTTAAATTTTATTACTCATTATATTAATAAATCATTAATGTTTTTAGCTATGATTTGAAGCTAGTTTGATAAAGATGACTAAATTCTTAATTAAAGTGGATAATTAAAAAAAAAATGAATTGAGGGAGTGTGTGGTATTATAATATAATATAATAATAATATATTTTATTTTTTTGATTCGTAATAGCAGCCGAAGCTACAAAATTATATTAATTCTAGCAAAATGATACATCTTTCCAGTTTATCCCCAGAGGGGTCATTTATAGTCCAAAATTGGCTTCTTGCCAATGTAATTGTCTAATTAAAGAGAAAGCACAAAACTAAAAACATACAACCAAAACACATATCAACCCCCTACCCCACAGACACCTAAAGATCTTTATAGAAATGCCCAGAGCCCACCAAATTTGTGAAGGAATGGCACCACTCCATACCTATCACTGCATCCAAGCCCAATTGACGACATAAAAACTTTTGGCCAACTGAAGCCCATCGCCTGAGGCGCTGCAACGCCTCTCCCTGCAAGTCCAAAATAAAGGGGTGCCAATCCACTTCTACTCCCTGCTCGAACATCCGTTCCACGTTATCCAACCATGGAAAACCAACTTCAGGCATAGCTACTGCAACAGGTGTCAATATCTCCCACTAGAATTGATCCCTTAAAGACTGAGCGCAATAGAAGCAAAAATCTTTCCTTCAGCAGGTTCAAATCCATCAAAGACACCAAGAACCATGAATAAACGTCAGAATTGGCTCGCGTGCAATTTTTGAAAAAGCAGTATGCTTTCCCAATCACCATTCTCACCACCTCCAAACACAAAATGTCCTTGTTCTGACATATCTACTTCAACCTTTTGTCGAGATGTAGCCAAGAAAGGTGAACTCCTTCTTAGAGATTTGCAACTTAACTAGCGTATTCATTTTGATGGCCATTGCTTCTTCAAAATGCATAATAAATAGGAAAAAAGAATTTTGCATTAAACGTCAGCCGCCAATTCTACTCCACATTATCCTTTCAACTGCTAATTTGACTGTTTTGCTTAAGGAATCCAATAAATGCACATAATTTTCTGACACCACCATTGCTTAATTCCCAAGGGATTTTTAAATGGAGGTACTTATGATTTCCTCTGAGTGCAATTTGCAATCTTTCCTTCTCTCGATGCTGCTTAGAGAGACCCAATATCCCTCTAACTTGTACTCTGAATTTTCCTTAATAACTACGAATCCCCCAGAACAATGAGCCCATCACTTCCATCTAAGCGTCCTTCATCTACTCCATAGTGGTATTTAAATCACTTGCTTTCTTAATTAGCATTTAGGGTCTCAATTAAGCACACCTCAATTTTGCTAATTAGAGAAGCCAAGCCCATCTTCCTGTCATGAAAAATATGTTTATTCCTTTCTTTCCATAATTCGTAACTAGCTAAGTAGATCAATGTGCAAAGCACATTCCTAGCTTAGTCTTGCACATAGCTACCTCCAACATTGTTGACAAAACTGGCAACCCAAAAGTAGATGGTTTGAATTCTCTTCTGCCTTTTCACATAAAACACACCTGGAAGGCCCCTGGAAGCCTAAATGGTAGAATCTTTCAGCTATTAAGATTTTATTTTGGATTGCATCCCACACAAAGGTCCCTACTTTGGGAAGACACACACTACTCCAACAAAGATACGAGGGAAAACTACAATTAGTTCTCTTGTTCTCCTCATATAACTTTCTATACCCATCTTTCACATTGTAGCTGCCAGTTTTGGACCCTGCCCATCTTAGGGTGTCGTTGCCCCTTCTTAGCAAGAGTACTCCATTCTTTAGAGCATCTGAAAGAGTCTGAATAATAATATATTATTAATATATAATATTATATTTATATTATAATGTAATTAATATTATATTATAATATAATACAATTAATATATTATTATAATATACTATACTATAATATAATATTAGTATAATATAATAATATATATAATATTATATAGTATATATATATTATATAATATATTAATATTATATTATATTATATTATTATAAAATATTATATTATATTATATTATTACATAATATTAATATAAAATTATATTATATAATATTGTATAATATATTTAATAATATCTATTTATTTAATTTCGTACTCTAATGGCCGGGCATAATGGGCGGGCAAATCTTGGCCATAGTTTTCAGACTCCCTGCCATAATTTTCACTCCCCGCCATCATTTTCATTTTAATGAACACACTGAATGTCGAATGGGGGTTGGGAAATCCATTGTTCTTGGGATTCTAAAACCCTCGTCAAAACCTTATTTTTCAGGCTGCATCTCGCCAAATCATAGAAGTGAAAGGCCAAAACCAGGGAGGAAGAGTTTGGAGGAGCCGAAACCAATAGCGGCGGAGAAAGCAACAAAATACGTAGGTAAAGGATGCCTTAATGTTAAAACCTAAATGTGCTCAATATTAGGATCTTGGTCGTAATTTTCAAGGATGCCCTAATGTTAAAACCTAAATGTGCTCAGTATTAGGATCTTGTCCATAATTTTCATTTTAACAACATACTCTAAAACCCTCGTCGATAAGGACTCACTAGGTGAAGAATGACTATTTTTCCTCAAAAAATGACTATTTTTCCTTGAAAAATGAATATTCATATGGGTAGAACATGTCCATCATTGTACTCTTCTATAGAACATATGTAGATTATCTCTTCCTAGTAACTACCATGGCAACAATTCTCACTGTAGCATGCTCCATGTCTCAGCCATATATCTTTGTTTATAACTTATTTTTTTGTTTTTCAGACACAACTATTGGACATGATTTTGGAACAAAAATATGGAGGATCTGAAGAGTTGCTTCTTGGAGAGCTTTAGTTTTCCTTCATAGCTTTTGCAGTATGTATGTTTTTGTGGATCATCTGCTTGATGTGATTTCTTGGTATGTATGAATTGAAATATTTTTTTAGTTTAATGTGCGAGTTCAGATGATCCAAATTCATTTGGGAATTTCGAGGACAATACCTTGTGAAGGACTGGTTGTATTGTAAATTATGCAAAAAATAATATGCAAATTATAAAATAGTTTCTATTTAGAATAGAGAGCTCATACAAGCTGGCAAAATCAATATAAGAGATGCATACCTACAGCTCTATCTCATTAATTCAAAAACCAACAATATATACATTTTTCAACTAGAAGAACCAAAACCATGCAAGACTTCAAAACTATGGTTTCCCTTGGAAACCAAAGAGTCACTACCCCTGGGTCCTCATTGTAAGTTTGAATGGAAAGCCAAAAGACTACCAAATTAAATGAAAAAAAAATAAAAATATTTTTGTTACCCCAACTATGTATTCTAACCAGTTCCTATTTTCTCCATGAGGCAAGTTTTTCTCTTGATAGAGAGGATGAAGCTATAAGTGGAACAGTTTCTCTAAGCTGTATAGGTATTAATAGCTTGTGAGAGCAGTGGAATAGCAAATTTTCTAAGTTACAGGGTTCTGTTGACATGCATACTTTGGGACCCAATTTGGTTCCTTGGTGCTAACTTTGCTCTTCTTTAGTTGTGTTACATTTGTTGAAAGGGCAATTGAATTCTGAAACTTGAAGAAATTTCTCTTAGAGCCTAAGAACAAAAGGCCACAATTTACCACATCAGCATTAGTGTAAACCACTCTCCCAAACCAATTCAGATATCAACTTAGAGTTCAATGCACAGGCTGCCATGTGCTAGGACATGTTTATACGATCCTATGCACATTTGTTTTATGTATGTATAATTTTATTGGTTTTATTTTCTTTTATTTACCTTTAGTTTTATTGAATTTATTTTTGAGGGAAGACAGGTCACTTAATTTTAGGGACAAGTTTTCCGCCGACATGACACCCGTGAGAAATGTCTGGATTCCCTGTTTTAGAGTATGCGTCCTAGAATATAATGGATGAGCTCGCTTGGAGTCTCTCTTTTTGGAGAGACGTGAGAGAAGTTCCCCATGAGTTTCCCAAGTTCTTGAAACAAGATTCCCCTTCCATCCCTCACCCTAGAAAATGTTTGATAACAAAATGAGCCCCCCCCCCAAACACTAGATGTATCCTAGAAAAATTTCCATTGGTATCCTCACAGATAACACGGTCAAAACCTCAAGCATGATGCATATTACTTTATAGGTGCTTTAGTTGTGAATATGCACAGAATTACAAATCTTAATGAGATATGGAGAGTAAGAACCAAGCATTGCTTAGAAGCCAAAGGAACAAGAGATCATTGTTGTTGAGACTAGATATAATTAGAAATGATTTCTTTTGAACAATTTAAGCAAGCTCCGTAGCTGGGCACAATCTTATTATTAAATTCATAATTTGAGTTGAAATTTTTTTTCTAAAGTAAAACACCTTGCAGAATCAGAACATGCATATTCAAGCACATGTATTACTAGAAATAGATTATAACTAGGGTACTTGTTCCGTAATTCATTTTTGATACTTTATACAGAAAAATCTGATGATTGCATGTGTGACATCCAATTAGAGAATTATGATAAAAGAAATTCAAATTGTTTTCTTGTTGGGGTGTCAGAGGGATTCAATCAGAAGTGATAAAGGGCAGTAAATAATAATTTCACTCATCATGTTCCGCTGGAAAAATCATCCCTTGTTCGTAATGGTTTTCAATTGTGTGTAGGGTTGTGTGGTTAGGCTTCCTCGATAGAAGTTCGATTGCTTCTACATCATAGGAAAAGATTGTATTGCACAAAAATGGCATTGACCACTTTCTCCCCTTTGGCCTTCTTTGAATAAGCAGATTTTTCCTACCTATTGTTAACATTCGCTTAAGATATATTAGTGAGGCTACAATACTATGCAAAGTAATTGTAGATTATGCACCCAAGGGTGATTGTAGGTGTTTTTTGTTATGTTTCTTGCATCAGCCACCACTACTTGGACCCACATAAGTTTGTTGATATACTAAAGGAGTACATCAATGCAATGAGTGACACGAGAGCTCTGAATCTTCTCTAGGCCTATCAATTGACATGTATACGGTTGTATTTTTAGAAACTTGGACCACATTCTGCAAATGGACCTCCATGACTGCCTCCTAACATGTTGCATGTGTTGATGTTTTTTATTGGAATAGAGATGCCAATTGACTTCAATAACATCAACTGATCACTTGCAGTCATGGGGAAGTTTATTAGTGCAACCTTTTCTTTTTAAAACCCTATTTTGTTCCTCCACCAAGACCTTTCTCTATCTAAATCAAAAGAGATCAGTGACTTAAATTCTTTCCTTGGTGTTGTCGATGTGGTGACAATTAACTCCCAATAAGGGCTAACTTGCAATGTGGAAGGATATGTTGTTGCAGTACTAAAAATTAGCAATTACCAACTTTGACTCATTCTATTTCTCTGGTTCCACATGGTACTTTGGAGGGAAGGTTAGGTCTAGGAGTGTTATGTGGAACAAATCATGAATATCTAGATATCTTGCAGATGACTGACTATAACTAGTTGAGGTAGAAGGGTCTCATAGTTGTGGGCCAATGCAAGGGCTCACTACACCGATCTTAGGAGAAGCAACCATTACAGCTGTCATTGCTGCTGCAGTCCTTTTCTTTTCTAATTTCAATTCTGTATTAAGGATTGAGAGCATTGGCCTCTCATAAAAGCTCAGCCTCCATTTTATCAAAGTGAAACATCTCTTCTAGGGATTCCCACAAGATGAAATTTGGGGTGGTTGGTGCCTCTTGGCATCTTGTGTCCATAGTAATAATTACAAATAACCTTAGATTTTAAGGAATTATGTCAATGCATCAAGAAGTGAGAGCGAGAAGAGTGGAAGTGTGAAAAATGAACTTATTTTTTGCGTTTATCACTGTGGACTGATGTTTTGCACTGGTTGGTGAGTTTTCAGGTCAGATACTTGATTACTTGGCATTTTTTTGTCCAAAAATTGCCTTTGAATTTTTGGGGAGTGATCAAGGAGCAAGTTTTTGCAAGTCAAGTGAGTTTTTAATCTATGGGTTTTATAATCAGCATTGTTTTGTTTAGTTCAAAATTGAAATGAATGGCTCAACCAAACTAAAGGTCTCAAAGAAAAGAATACCCAATTGATTTATAAAGACTGGTTCTGGTGAGGATGATTTTTAACAAAATGACTATGGCTGGCAGCAAATTGTCAAGACAAAATAGCCTGAACGTAAGAAGTCTGCCTTCTCATACCACGGATCACCGTTTTAAGTTTTGCTCCATTTCTTGGAGTTTGTGCAATTTTTTGCAATTTTCATTGCTTATTTGATGCTCCCAAATTGAAGTCCGAATAGTTTGATACCATAACATGCTATTTTTTTCAGTAGTCACTTGATAACTAGATTTTATTAATGTTGTTGGGGAACATTAATAAGTTAATATATTTAATGGTTAGTCGAATAGCCACTGTACCACTTAGGCAAGGTTTACTCTAATATGAAGTAGTTTAAAAATATAGAAAGAAAGAGAAATACACATGCATTGGGAGCTACAATGCAAATGTGAAAAAAAACATCTGCGTGTTAAATCCTGGAAACAATTTCAATTCAAAAATTGTATGGTTGGTTAATAAAAATCACATAGAACTAAAAATTGGCAAGCATTTGTTGTAAATGCACTGATATGATTGAAGCTTTATCATGCAGGAAACAGATATAAATAACAATTGGAATGTGTTTGGATTAAGATTTTAATTAGTTTATTAAAAAGTATTAATATTTTATAAAGTGGAGGGGATCGCCACCTATACTTAGAATTTTCTTGAAATATGGTTCATCTAAAGAATCACATCATTTATTCAAGTACGTGTGATTTCTTTATATATGTCTCAAGTTTTTCTATTTGTTTGGGGGTGTTTGAGGGAGATTAAAATGAGAAGTGCATGTTATATGCTTGCAAATGTATCATGGTAATTTTTTAACAAATATTCTTATCATGTTCAATTTTAAAATGTTCGCAAATATTTTCATCATGTTCAATTTTAAAATGTTTCTCAAATTAAAAGTGCATGAGAGACCCATTTTAGATGGAAGAAAGATCGCATGTAAACGAGTAATGCTAGGCTATGGTAAAGTGGGTTTAATTTTGACATAGGTCCATAACAAGGCTGTGAGAACACCATTCAAATGCTTCTTGGCCAATATACGCATTCAATAGGTTGCTTTAGTGAAGCTGCTTTACACTTTACTATAGCAACAAAGGTTATTCACATTGTTTCCATATTTAATAAAGATATTTAATTTAGTAGCCCTTCTAAAGTGAGGTGAATCTTCATGTAATAGTAAACATTAGAACTTGTACAATTGTACTATGAATTTGTAAGAGCATAAGTAGCAATATTAAGATGCCTTGCTAATATTTTGGAATTTGTTTCAACTAACAGAGAGTAAAAGTACATAGGCAATGTGTCAGATTTATGCAGCAATATCTTACATTTGTATTAGTGATGCAGAGTCATCCTCTCAGGTATAACTTAATTAGCCGTTATTTCTCCACATCATTTAAACATGCTGCTCAATAATAAACTGTATACTCAAATGTGTGTCTATATGCTTCACATTAACTATAGAAACAAAAAGATTATTGCTCACTAGCTTGGCCAAGCAAGTTACTTGCAAACATTAGTCTTTGAATAATCAAATGTTATTGCAAGGTATTTCTACTATGAAAAAACTAATTATACTAGATGTTCAACTTCCTTGTTTAAAATACAGAAAACAAATTGTTTATATATTGACAACATTTTCCAATTGCACTCAATGTTTGAGTAAAGCATAAACTTATAGTGCATCCTTAAATAATTCAATATATATAATGATCACCTACATTATGAAACTCTTGCAATATTTGATAAAATGTCATAAAAATAAAAAACATGGTAGAGCTACTGGCAGTAACGACAGTTAGAAGATATTTCCCCATTAATGGGGTAACTATACAACTCATAAGTGGAAATTATATGGTCCTTGCATGCTCCTAAAAGTGATTGTGTTTAAATGAATTGTGATGGTACAGCTAGAGGTAAATTGGAGTTGGCAGGAGTAGTTGTAGCATTTCACTCATCTTTAGGTTTATTTGTTACAAGGGCTTCTTTGTTTTTAGGTTCCAATCTAACAATGAAGCAGAAGTTTTGGCTGCTTTGGAAAGGATCAATGTTTTTTGAAGAACCAATTACATGACTCGACATCAAACAACTTCTTAGATGTTGCCCAACTCTTGTGTGGACATTTTTATTTGGTTGTTTTTAATCATTGTTTTTAGATGGTCACTGATAAGTTGGCTGACTCTCGGATAGACCAGTCTCCCTTTTAGGCCAAGTTTAGTATTGATCCAAAAATTAATGGAGCTTAACGCAGGTTTTGACAAACAATTCCAATCATAGTTGGAACACTTGGTGAGTACTCACCAAGTCAAAGTACTCACTAGTTTTTTTTGTCTCGCAAGTAACTTGCAGGGATTTTTGCTGAGTTTTTGGCAAGTACTAGCCAGGGTTTTGGCGAGCACTCACTGAGTTTTTGGTGATTTTTTTCATAAAACAATTTTTTTGAGAAGGGTTTGAAAACTACTAAATGTTGTTATGTGGATATTACATGAACAAAAATTGTCAATATGGCAGAGCTCCAATGAAATACAGGAGCATTTATCTGTAGACCAATGATATACAGAACCCTATGCCCTTTGCTATGGCCCTGGCTTCTAGTCTTGTGGAGGAGGTTGTCTCTAGTCCTTTGCAGCAGCCTGCCCCTAGTACTATGCAGAGGACTAATTCAAAAGAGCTTAAGGTTTAATTTTATAATTTATTCTTGTAATTGATATGAATTGAAGGACTATTAAATTGAATCTTCTTTTTCACTAACTTTTGGCTGGTCAGGGCAAGTATGAAGAACAATGTGCTGATGGAAGTGGAGCCCTACCAAAAGCAGTAGTGTAGGAAACTTCAGACCTTGGGATGTGATCATTGTGGGGCAATCCAATGGAGGAGGTTAGTTGAACTTAACCCACCTAATATTCACTCTTTCAATGATATTAGTCCATAGTTTAGAGAATGTAGAAATTGTATGTATGGGAACCGTTTCAATAAAAAAATTGTTGTGTGACTTGTAGAAGGATGTATAAAACTCAAGGTGGTCACATATGCTTTGAAAATAGCACTGGACCTCCTTGTACTAGGTAAGATATATGAGTGAGTTAAATCCTTCTTTAAAGAGATTAGTATAGCATATTCTTCCAGTGATACTCATTTACATTTTAATAATTTTGATGGTAAATATATACTAATTTGTTGCAATTTTTCTACCTCTCACTTAGATGGGTAGATATGATGGCTCCTTTATTCTCAAAGGTTGCATGGCACTGTTCATGGGGAATGATCTAGGTACACATCTCTAAATATTTGATTCCACTAGGAAGAGTGCCTTATTTTGTTTCACTTGTTTATTTTTTATTGATAGTTACATCAAATATAAATGATAATTAGTGCAAGAAATCTGTAGGAATGTTGCCTTAAAGTTTATTGCTACTGATTTGTATCAATGAAAGTCTTGGAAATCCCTATAAATCTTTTGGAACTTCTCCACTAAATTGATATATTTTCTAGTCTAAGCCTCACAATACTTGAGAAATTCCTAAGTTCTGACTTTCTACCATTGAGCATATTATTGAACACATGCAAAGACCACAACTTTCCCCAATTACAAAGTTGGGATGGTGATGACCCACTTAATTGATTGCTTGATAAATCAAAAATGGAAAATTGGGTGTTACTTCCAAGCTTATGAGGAATTTTTCCATGAAGTGAATTATTTAACAGAGACAAATCACTCAACATAGTTAGACCTTCAAGATTGGCAAGAATCTCATCAGACAAATCATTATCCATTAAATGCAAAGATTTCAATGTACTTAAATTCCCTACACTCTGAGGAATATGTCCTGTGAGTGCATTGTGCAAAGCATCAAGCCATTCCAAGGAGCTCATCTTCCCAATATTTGTTGGAATCCCACCATTGAGCCTATTCATGTAAAGCTGCAAGCTCTTTAGCTTCATAAGGTTGCTAATGAATCCATGCCAAGAACGAGTTAGATTATTCAATTTATTCTAAGAAACATCCAATAGTTGAAACTCTTAACAGAGCTAGGGATTTCCCTGTGTAGATTATATTGTATCAACCATATATATTGTAGTTTGAAACTACCTGTCTACCAAAATTTTGAGGTAGACAAGTAAAATGTTTCACTCTCCCATGACCTCCCAAAATTTTGAGGAAATCCCCATGCACTGTTTCCATGTAGAAACACCCCATAAATGTTTCTAAGAACTGACCTGTAAGGATTCCAAAATTGTACTAGATAGGCAAATTCAATCATAGGGTAGAGTGGCTGGAATTTCCAGTAAGGTAGATTTTAACTTTAAATAGTGACCATCAAGCAAAACTCTTTCTCCAAATTCAGCATCAATAGCCTATTTTTATCTACTACTAAAATGCATTATGGAATAGTTTTGAATTTTCAATGACTCACCTTCATATTCATTTTTGAATCTATAGTAGGTGCTGGTGCCTTTGTAATGGGTAAATCATTCACAGTTTTTAGAAAATACTCCTCCCATGGGGCAAGCAACAAAATACCCTGACCCTCTTTACCTTTGCGTCTGGTTCTACCAAGTCTGTGTATGTACTACTCTCGATCAGAAGGTATACCAACCTGCACAAATATAATTGTTTTGTAACTAGTACATGATCAACCAATCTATTATTTTATACCCAAATCATGCAAAGGGAAAATAAACTCATTGAATGTAATTAACTCAGTTTCAATCACCATAATCTTATTAACCAAAT
The DNA here is from genome assembly GCA_007258455.2 of Sequoia sempervirens. NCBI lineage: Eukaryota > Viridiplantae > Streptophyta > Pinopsida > Cupressales > Cupressaceae > Sequoia > Sequoia sempervirens. Next base: position 94,115 of record VDFB02273452.1, read on the forward strand.
GGCACTAATAAACTAGGGGTTCATCCATGATATTAAATTTCTCCATGAGATTCTGCATATGATTTTCTGAAATGTGGCAAACCCTCAGACAAAAATTCCAATTTTCTAGACAATGTTAGTAACTTTGTATACAACCCTACAAAATTACATTTCCTTTTTCATGTATTTCCTTTGAAAATAATATTCCAGAACTTCCAAGCTTTAGA
>VDFB02273453.1:0-15485 GCA_007258455.2 Sequoia sempervirens
TTACTAGAAATAGATTATAACCAGGGTACTTGTTCCGTAATTCATTTTTGATACTTTATACGAAAAAATCTGATGATTGCATGTGTGACATCCAATTAGAGAATCATGATAAAACAAATTCAAATTGTTTGCTTGCTGGGGTGTCAAAGGGGTTCAATCAGAAGCAATAAAGGGCAATAAATAATAATTTCACTCATCATGTTCCACTAGCAAAATCATCCCTTGTTCATAATGGTTTTCAATTGTGTGTGGGGTTGTGTGGTTAGGCTTCCTCGATAGAAGTTCGATTGCTTCTACATCATAGGAAAAGATTGTATTGCACAAAAATGGCATTGACCACTTTCTCCCCTTTGGCCTTCTTTGAATAAGCAGATTTTGCCTACCTTGTGTTAACATTCCCTTAAGATATAGTAGTGAGGCTGCAATATTATGCAAAGTAATTGTAGATTATGCACCCAAGGGTGATTGTAGGTGTTTTTTGCTATGTTTCTTGCATCAGCCACCACTACTTGGACCCACATAAGTTTGTTGATATACTAAAGGAGTACATCAATGCAATGAGTGACACGAGAGCTCCGAATCTTCTCTAGGCCTATCAATTGACATGTATACAGTTGTATTTTTAGAAACTTGGACCACATTTTGCAAACGGACCTCCATGACTGCCTCCTAACATGTTGCATGTGTTGATGTTTTTTATTGGAATAGAGATGCCAGTTGACTTCAATAACATCAACTTATCACTTGCAGTCACGGGGAAGTTTATTAGTGCAACCTTTTCTTTGTAAAACCCTATTTTGTTCCTCCACCAAGACCTTTCTCTATCTAAATCAAAAGAGATTGGCGACTTAAATTCTTTCCTTGGTGTTGTCAATGTGGTGACAATTGACTCCCAATAAGGGCTAACTTGCAATGTGGAAGGATATGTTGTTGCAGTACCAAAAATTGGCAATTACCAACTTTGACTCATTCTATTTCTCTAGTTCCACATGGTACTTTAGAGGGAAGGTTGGGCTTCAGGAGTGTTATGTGGAACAAATCATGAATATCTAGATATCTTGCAGATGACTGACTATAACTACTTGAGGTAGAAGAGTCTCATAGTTGTGGGCCAATGCAAGGGCTCACTGCACCGATCTTAGGAGAAGCAACCATTACAGCTTTCATTGCTGTTGCAGTCCTTTTCTTTTCTAATTTCAATTCCATATTAAGGATTGAGAGCATTGGCCTCTCATAAAAGCTCAGCCTCCACTTTATCAAAGTGAAACATCTCTTCTAGGGATTCCCACAAGATGAAATTTGGGGTGGTTGGTGCCTCTTGGCATCTTGTGTCCATAGTAATAATTACAAATAACCTTATATTTTAAGGAATTCTGTCAATGCATCAAGAAGTGAGAGCTAGAAGAGTGGAAGTGTGAAAAATGAACTTATTTTTTGCGTTTATCACTATGGACTGATGTTTTTCACTGGTTGGTGAGTTTTCAGGTCAGATACTTGATTACTTGGCATTTTTTTGTCCAAAAATTGCCTTTGAATTTTTGGGGAGTGATCAAGGAGCAGTTTTTGCAAGTCAAGTGAGTTTTTAATCTATGGGTTTTATAATCAACATTGTTTTGTTTAGTTCAAAATTGAAATGAATGGCTCAACCAAACTAAAGGTCTCAAAGAAAAGAATACCCAATTGATTTATAAAGACTGGTTTTGGTGAGGATGATTTTTAACAAAATGACTATGGCTGGTAGCAAATTGTCAAGACAAAATAGCCTGAACGTAAGAAGCCTGCCTTCTCATACCACGGATCACCATTTCAAGTTTTGCTCCATTTCCTGGAGTTTGTGCGATTTTCTATAATTTTCATTACTTATTTGATGCTCCCAAATTGAAGTCCGAATAGTTTGATACCATAACATGCTATGTTTTTCAATAGTCACTTGACAACTAGATTTTATTAATGTTGTTGGGGAACATTAATAAGTTAATATATTTAATGGTTAGTCGAATAGCCACTGCACCACTTAGGCAAGGTTTACTCTAATATGAAGTAGTTTAAAAATATAGAAAGAAAGAGAAATACACATGCATTGGGAGCTACAATGCAAATGTGAAAAAAACATCTGCATGTTAAATCCTGGAAACAATTTCAATTCAAAAACTGTATGGTTGATTAATAAAAATCACATAGAACTGAAAATTGGCAAGCACTTGTTGTAAATGCACTGATATGATTGAAGCTTTATCATGCAGGAAACAGATATAAATAACAATTGGAATGTGTTTGGATTAAGATTTTAATTAGTTTATTAAAAAGTATTAATATTTTATAAAGTGGAGGGGATCGCCACCTATACTTAGAATTTGCTTGAAATATGGTTCATCTAAAGAATCACATCATTTATTCAAGTACGTGTGATTTCTTTATATATGTCTCAAGTTTTTCTATTTGTTTGGGGGCATTTGAGGGAGATTAAAATTAGAAGTGCATGTTATATGCTTGCAAATGTATCATGGTAATTTTTTAACAAATATTTTTATCATGTTCAATTTTAAAATGTTCACAAATATTTTCATCATGTTCAATTTTAAAATGTTTCTCAAATTAAAAGTGCATGAGAGACCCATTTTAGATGGAAGAAAGATCGCATGTAAACGAGTAATGATAGGCTGTGGTAAAGTGGGTTTAATTTTGACATAGGTCCATAACAAGGGTGTGAGAACACCATTCAAATGCTTCTTGGCCAATATACGGATTCAATAGGTTGCTTCAGTGAAGCTGCTTTACACTTTACTATAGCAACAAAGGTTATTCACATTGTTTCCATATTTAATAAAGATATTTAATTTAGTAGCCCTTCTGAAGTGAGGTGAATCTTCATGTAATAGTAAACATCAGAACTTGTACAGTTGTACTGTGAGTTTGTAAGAGCATAAGTAGCAATATTAAGATGCCTTGCTAATATTCTAGAATTTGTTTCAGCTAACGGAGAGTAAAAGTACACAGGCAATGTGTCAGATTTATGCAGCAATATCTTACATTTGTATTGGTGATGCAGAGTCATCCTCTCAGGTATAACTTAATTAGCCGTTGTTTCTCCACATCATTTAAACATGCTGCTCAATAATAAACTGTATACTCAAATGTGTGTCTATATGCTTCACATTAACTATAGGAACAAAAAGATTATTGCTCACTAGCTTGGCCAAGCAAGTTACTTGCAAACATTAGTCTTTGAATAATCAAATGTTATTGCAAGGTATTTCTACTATGAAAAAACTAATTATACTAGATGTTCAACTTCCTTGTTTAAAATGTAGAAAAAAAATTGTTTATATATTGACAACATTTTCCAATTGCACTCAATGTTTGAGTAAAGCATAAACTTATAGTGCATCCTTAAATAATTCAATATATAGAATGATCACCTACATTATGAACCTCTTGCAATATTCGATAAAATGTCATAAAAATAAAAAAACATGGTAGAGCTACTGGTAGTAACGATAGTTAGAAGATCTTTCCCCATTAATGGGGTAACTATACAACTCATAAGTGGAAATTATACCCTTGCATGCCCCTAAAAGTTATTGTTTTTAAATGAATTGTGATGGTATAGCTAGAGGTAACCCGGAGTTGGCAAGAGCAGTTGTAGCATTTCACTCATCTTTAGGTTTATTTATTATAGGGGCTTCTTTGTTTTTAGGTTCCAATCTAACAATGAAGCAAAAGTTTTGGTTGCTTTGGAAGGGATCAATGTTTTTTGAAGAACCAATTACATGACTCGACATCAAACAACTTCTTAGATGTTGCCCAACTCTTGTGTGGACATTTTTATTTGGTTGTTTTTAATCATTGTTTTTAGATGGTCACTGATAAGTTGGCTAACTCTCGGATATACCAGTCTCCCTTTTAGGCCAAGTTTAGTATTGATCCTAAAATTAATGGAGCTTAACGCAGGTTTTGACAAACAATTCCAATCATAGTTGGAACACTTGGTGAGTACTCACCAAGTCAAAGTACTCACTAGTTTTTTTTGTCTCGCAAGTAACTCGCAAGGATTTTTGTTGAGTTTTTGGCAAGTACTAGCCAGGGTTTTGATGAGCACTCATTGAGTTTTTGGTGGTTTTTTTCATAAAACAATTTTTTTGAGAAGGGTTTGAAAACTACTAAATGTTGTTATGTGGATATTACATGAACAAAAATTGTCAATATGGTAGAGCTCCAATGAAATATAGGAGCATTTATCTGTAGACCAATGATATACAGAACCCTATGCCCTTTGCTATGGCCCTGGCTTCTAGTCTTGTGGAGGAGGTTGTCTCTAGTCCTTTGTAGTAGCCTGCCCCTAGTACTATGCAGAGGACTAATTCAAAAGAGCTTAAGGTTTAATTTTATAATTTATTCTTGTAATTGATATGAATTGAAGGACTATTAAATTGAATCTTCTTTTTCACTAACTTTTGGCTGGTCAGGGCAAGTATGAAGAACAATGTGCTGATGGAAGTGGAGCCTTGCCAAAAGCAGTAGTGTAGGAAACTTCAGACCTTGGGATGTGATCATTGTGGGGTGATCCAATGGAGGAGGTTAGTTGAACTTAACCCGCCTAATATTCACTCTTTCAATGATATTAGTCCATAGTTTAGAGAATGTAGAAATTGTATGTATGGGAACTGTTTCAATAAAAGAATTGTTGTGTGACTTGCAGAAGGATGTATAAAACTCAAGGTGGTCACATATGCTTTGAAAATAGCACTGGACCTCCTTGTACTAGGTAAGATATATGAGTGAGTTAAATCCTTCTTTAAAGAGATTAGTATAGCATATTCTTCTAGTGATACTCATTTACATTTTAATAATTTTGATGGTAAATATATACTAATTTGTTGCAATTTTTCTACCTCTCACTTAGATGGGTAGATATGATGGCTCCTGTATTCTCAAAGGTTGCATGGCACTGTTCATGGGGAATGATCTAGGTACACATCTCTAATTATTTGATTCCACTAGGAAGAGTGCCTTATTTTGTTTCACTTGTTTATTTTTTATTGATAGTTACATCAAATATAAATGATAATTAGTGCAAGAAATCTATAGGAATGTTGCCTTAAAGTTTATTGCTACTGATTTGTATCAATGAAAGTCCTGGAAATCCCTATAAATCTTTTGGAACTTCTCCACTAAATTGATTATTTTCTAGTCTAAGCCTCACAATACTTGAGCAATTCCTAAGTTCTAACTTTCTACCATTGAGCATATTATTGAACACATGCAAAGACCACAACTTTCCCCAATTACAAAGTTGGGATGGTGATGACCCACTTAATTGATTGCTTGATAAATCAAAAATGGAAAATTGGGTGTTACTTCCAAGCTTATGAGGAATTTTTCCATGAAGTGAATTATTTAACAGAGACAAATCACTCAACATAGTTAGACCTTCAAGACTGGCAGGAATCTCATTAGACAAATCATTATCCATTAAATGCAAAGATTTCAAAGTACTTAAATTCCCTACACTCTGAGGAATATGTCCTGTGAGTGCATTGTGCAAAGCATCAAGCCATTCCAAGGAGCTCATCTTCCCAATATTTGTTGGAATCCCAGCATTGAGCCTATTCATGTAAAGCTGCAAGCTCTTTAGCTTCATAAGGTTGCTAATGAATCCATGCCAAGAACAAGTTAGATTATTCAATTTATTCTAAGAAACATCCAATAGTTGAAGCTCTTAACAGAGCTAGGGATTTCCCTGTGTAGATTATATTGTATCAACCATATATATTGCAGTTTGAAACTACCTGTCTACCAAAATCTTGAGGTAGACAAGTAAAATGTTTCACTCTCCCATGACCTCCCAAAATTTTGAGGAAATCCCCATGCACTGTTTCCATGTAGAAACACCCCATAAATGTTTTTAAGCACTGACCTGTAAGGATTCTAGAATGGTACTAGACAGGTGAAGTCAATCACAGGGTAGAGTGGCTGGCATTTCCAATAAGGTAGATTTTAACTTTAAATAGTGACCATCAAGCAAAACTCTTTCTCCAAATTCAGCATCAATAGCCTATTTTTATCTACTACTAAAATGCATTATGGAATAGTTTTGAATTTTCAATGACTCACCTTCATATTCATTTTTGAATCTATAGTAGGTGCTAGTGCCTTTGTAATGGGTAAATCGTTCACAATTTTTAGAAAATACTCCTCCCATGGGGCAAGCAACAAAATACCCTGACCCTCTTTACCTTTGTGTCCGGTTCTACCAAGTCTGTGTATGTACTACTCTCGATTAGAAGGTATACCAACCTGCACAAATATAATTGTTTTGTAACTAGTACATGATCAACCAATCTATTATTTTATACCCAAATCATGCAAAGGGAAAATAAACTCATTGAATGTAATTAACTCAGTTTCAATCACCATAATCTTATTAACCAAATGGCACTAATAAACTAGGGGTTCATCCATGATATTAAATTTCTCCATGAGATTCTGCATATGATTTTCTGAAATGTGGCAAACCCTCAGACAAAAATTCCAATTTTCTAGACAATGTTAGTAACTTTGTATACAACCCTACAAAATTACATTTCCTTTTTCATGTATTTCCTTTGAAAATAATATTCTAGAACTTCCAAGCTTTAGATATAACAACAATTACAGAACTAAAATTGAAGTTAGCTAGCTGTAGCAGACTGTAGAGGGTAGAACTGAAATAAATATCAGTCTTCCAACCAAGTACACCCAAAAAGGCAGTGCTGATCGCCTGAAATCACTTTTGCTAGCTGAGGTAGGAAATTTAATTATTTAAGGCATAAAGGAGCAAACCCATACATCTGAAACTGCAGTGATTTCCTATTTCATCATGAAAATGTCAAACTAGTATCACCACAGTTACAACTTTTTGGCCAAATCAAAGACTTTTAATACTACACTTAAAAACTTGAAAGTAATCCCAAGTAATCATGACCTGCCACATCTACCATGCATGTCCTGAGTTTTTCAAAAAGTGGTTCTGAACTTTTTTTATGTATTTCTATCCTTTTTGTTTCATTTTGAAATTAGGGGAAGAAAACCACAAGTATAGGAAGACTGGAAATTTTTAGTTTAGGGTCAAGGCTAGAGCATTTTAAATTTTCTTTGTAATTAAAATTATAGTTTATACATATTCAACGTTTGAATTGTAATACTTCTGGTAGAAAACTGAGTAGATTTTTGTATAATTAATCTTCTCAGTTTTCTACCAAAAGCATTACAATTCATTTTCATGGACTGAAAATACAGTACCTTTAATATTCATGAGGGTTTTTCTTATAGTTAATACCCTAATGAGTGTTAGGTAGAAAAAATCGGACTGCCTGTAAAATAGTTTTTTCAAACCCAATTCTCATAATTGGAAAAAATTTATGTGCTATGTTTATAATCTCTAAGAATTATATTTTGGCTTGAAATAACAAAATCAAAGTTCTCTATTTCTATAAACATTATTAACATTTTTTTAGTTTCCCAAGTTATATCCAATTTAAACCCACGTAACTGAATTCCATTTACACTTTTACCACACCATGTCAATGCCATGTAAATGGAATGCTAATATGATACTAATTCAAAATGTAGATTACACAATAAAATAAACATGTCTTCTAGAAATATCAAAATATATAAATGCAACAATTTCCACATTAAATAGCTGGAGTCCACAACCCTTCAACCTGATAAAAAGTGAAGCTTGGAGTAACTAAGGGTGGACTCTGCATATTTCTGAGTTGATTGGGGCCAGAAGGAGATTGATTTGGCTGGATGGTATATACTTGATCTATACATTAAAAACATAACCAATTAGCCTTGAAATATTTTGTTCCATCTGCTGCTACATTTTTCTCAGGGTATATGCTCAGTGCTTGTAGAGAGTTACTGGATTAGACCACAAAACAGTTTCTACATATAATTTTAGAGTCTGATGCTCAAGGTGATTCAAACTCTTCCTTCAATAAAATGTATCTCTATTGAGTCAGAAGAATGTGAGTAAAGTTTGGATAATTAGGCCTCCAAATGGGGATTAAGAATAGATACTTTGGTTGGAGTCAGAAATTATGTGTAAAGCCAAGAGTCTTATGGCTAGAGCCTTGAAGCCCACCTCAATCTCCAGCATGCTACAAAGGATTTGGAAACAAATGACCCCTCCAATGAATCAAAGCAGAGAGCAGCTTATAAGTTAGAATCTCAACTCAGTTGTCTTTATGAGTACATGGCAAAAGGAGTTAGAATCAGGCACAGTGTGCTTTAGATTGTAGCGAGGGATTGCCCTTCAAAATTCTCCAGTTCCTAAAAGAGGAAGAACAAATTAGAAAGAGAGTTATCCCTAAGGAACCTTAATGGAATTCATGCAAAAGATGAACTATGAATTTGACACATTATTCTAGATTATTTTTGAAAATATTCACTTTAGTGGCTACTGCCACTTAGTCATATGCTTATATGGACCTTTTAAAGTAAGTAGTTTCCCAAAAGGTTCAACAACTTTGAAGAGGTGTAAGTATTAGCATAGAAGATGACCTTACAGCAGGTATGAAATCTAAGAAGAATTAGATGTTCCCAGATCTGAATGATCTCCTTATGTAGTTCTACATAAAAATGAAAAATTTCAGAAGGCCATGACTAGAATTTGGATACTTATGCCTCCAAATGGGGATGAAGGATGGATATTTTGGTCAGAATTTTCCATTCAGTGTACACTGTAAAGCCAAGACTCTTACAACAGGAGTTAGAGTCTTAAAGTCCACCTCAAGCTCCAACAGGCTACAAAGAATTTGGAAATAGGCAACCCTTCCAATGAATCAAAAGCAGTTAGAAGATAATGAGTTAGAACCTCAACTCAACTATTTTTACGAGTACATAGTATAAGTAGCTAGAATTAGACACAGTGTGCGTTGGACTGCAGAGAGGGATAAGCCTTCAAAATTCTATTTCAAATTCATGAGAAAGAACAAATCATAAAGGGTTTTAGCCCTAAGGGACCTTAATGAAATTCTTGCAAAAGATGAACTACAAATTCAACACATTATTCAAGGTTATTTTCAAAATAAATCACTTCAGTGGCTGCTGCCCCTCTGTCATGCTTATATGGACCTTTTGAAGTAAATAGTTTTCCAAAAGGCTTGACAACTTTGAAGAGGTGTCCTTATTAGAGTAGAAGACAACATTAAAGAATCTACAAGATTTAAGAACAATTAAATGTCCCCAAGTCTAAATGGTCTCCTTATGTAGTCACCAAACTAGCATAACTTCTGATATACCATTGTAAAACACCGGATGGTAGAACTATCAGTGGGTTTGGCATATGCTCAATGATTTATAAACTCACCCCACTGAATAAGTGGAAGGGTTTTAGATTTTCTTACCCCACTGAATAAGTGGAAGGGTTTTAGATTTTCTTACCCCACTGAACAAGTGGTTTAATTGTAATTTGCTTACCCACTGCATAAGTGGAAGTACTTTTTGTTTACCCACCGAATAAGTGGTTGCTTTTCCATCACACTCCGCTGAATAAGCGTGTAGTGTTTTTTTTTTTTCAGTTGCATAAGCACTCAACTAATAAGTGAGTTTGGCTGGCTAGCTGTCAAGTGCATTTCCTTTCAGTTGCAAGCATTCCTTGTTAATTGTATAGTTTTGAACACCATATGCTCTCACCTTGCCCATCTCAGGAACTAGGTGATCAGAAAGTGGAAAGGATACTGCTTTGTATCTCATTTCAATTGAAAATATTCAAAAATAATCAAGGGCGGTTATTACAGACATGATTGAAATAGATTTCATTTTGAACAATTTGGTAATTTCTTCCACAAGGCTGTAGCAACTCTCTTTTCCAAGCTGCCATAGGTGTTGGTGCCAATGGAAAAACTTCAGATCCTATCCACCTACAAAGGTCTATCTATGAGGGTTGATTTCTTGTTACCTAAAAGTAATCGTTGCTGATATATCAATTTATCTCCTGGAGGTCAGAAAAGTACAAGGACAAATTAGAGGCATTTCACTTCAACATTTGGCAAACTTCTCCTAGGCTTATGCAGCAATCAGTCAAAGGCAGTGCTTGGATAGCTTTGGCAAAAATGCTGGAGCAGTGATGAGTGAAGGAAAAACTGAGGTTATGATCATTTGATCAGGACAGTTTTTCAGCATGGTCAAACTATAACTCAAAACTTATAAATCATAAAACCAGGCAAAATTAAACTAATTATAGCTTATATAAGGGATTTTTGACAAGTCGTGATTCCTAAATAGAATCAACCTTCCATTTGCTCAAAAAGTTACAACTGTACGCAATCACATAAGTTAGCAGCAGGGCACTTGTACTCTTTGTCCTGACTTTTCCCTCGGCCTATAAAATGATAGAAAACCATTTTACGAGCTTTCAAGCCTTCTTTGGGTCAAGCAAGAAGGGATGAAAGAGCCCACATTGGAAGCTTGGAGTGTATGCACTCTTCCAAAGAATTAGGGAGGTCTGGAAATCCTAGACAATTGAATGCAATGAACAGCCCAGACAGAGAAATATAAATTTAAAGCATTGGAGAGTGAAGCTCTATGGCAAATTTATCTGCACTACAGAATCCTACATGCTCAACATATAGGTGTTGTGGGTTTCGTCAAATCTTCAATGATTTCACAATATCGAGGCTCCCATAAGTTGCTAGATTCTAAGACATGATGGATCTATATTTACTAGTTTGCTATTCTTTCAAACGGTTGTTTGCAAAGCCATTTTTCAGATCTATTTTGCTCCAAATGTATTATAGGGTATCAATAGCTGTATGTTTGGGTTGCAAATAAAAGGGATGCATTTTGTATAGCATACAAAAGGTTTTGTATTATGCATATTTTGCAATGGATGTATCCATGGTAATTTCTAATGATTTAGGAAACTGTATAGTTGCAACTATATTTTCCCTTTCACCATATTTGTTGGTGCATCTTTTTCCAAAGCACTTTGCTCGTGCAAAATATGGGAAGCACCTGCTCACTTGGGATGTAATGCAGATACAAATTTAAATGTAACACAAGAGTACCCATATATAGTGTCTTCCTGTATTGCATTAACACATACTATTGAAAAAGATACATTTTGTAGGGCTTTCCCTCACTCTGTACTCTAGTGTACTCATATTAATCTATGACTTGAATAATAAGACTTAGACTAGGGAATAAAATTATAAGTGTAATAATATGTTGTGCCTAGGAACCAAACAGATCTTTAGGTCATGCTATGGATTTCCATGGTAGCCTAATAGACTGACATAGTAATTCAAATTATAAAACAAATTTGTCTATCATGTTACTATCTTAGGATTCTTGAGCTGCAACGATTGAAAATTTGGTTTTGTAGGTGTTCTTGTAATATGATAATTTTAGTAAATGTACTTTTGTATCTAAATGAAGCTATGGATGTTGCTCATTACAATACTATTTTTTCTAGAATCAGCTGCATTCATTTGGAATTTTATATTTAGACAGATAAAATGAAGGTTTTAACAATTTTGTAAGGAAAATTTTGTATAGTAAATTATCATTCAACAAAGTTGAATGGGGCTATGTTGGAAGGCTAGTTCTCAAGCAGTAATACACAGACCTTGATCTATTAATGCTTAAAAATTACCATATGCATTTCTTTTATTAAATATTATAATCTTATCATTAATAATAATTGATAAAATTTTAGTGGAAGGACTAAGGTTCTGAAAGTTTGAGTATATTGTTCTTTTTCAAGTACCATTTGCTAACTGGAACTTTCATTATATCTTCATATATTTACTAACTTTTATAGTTTCCTACCTGCAGTATATGCTAAAACAACTAAATTTACTTGAAGGAAATATTAAAGATCGCTCAGTTCAGGCAAGGCCAAGTAAGATTTTTGCTCAAGTGCTTGTGTTTTTAAGGTCTAACAAAATTATGGATCTAGCTGCTTCCTTTCAAAGATCTTTAATCCTATAGTAGGATTCCATAAGAAACTGTTTTCCAAATTCTGACATTTCCTTAATTATTTTACTTCAGAAAAGGAAATTACAGTTTATTCACAGGGAAATTTGTTCCAAGATATGTGTTGTATAGAAAAGTAGTTTCCAAATTCCAACATAGCCAAACATGCAGCTATATCAACATTACTGCCTCCATATTTGCAAGAATACCTAGCAGGAAATCAAAAAATTATATGTTAATTAATCCACAAGTCTATGTCAAGCCAAATATATGTTTTTGATAGATAGCTTACTCTATAAATACCTTGTAGCTAACCAGGGTTCAAAATTTCAACTCTTCTTGCTAACATGTCTTTCTTACAATTATAGATACACAGTGTTGAATTGCAATCCATATTATTAGCCATCCTAAGGAAAATGCTAAAATAAAAGCATTTCTTCATCTATCAGTAATTTGTTGCATAATATCTGTTGTAATTACCAACAGCATTACTGTTAACAAAATTTGTTAGAGAAACAAAAGTAAGGTAGATTAATTGAGCCCATCTACAAACCCTTAAACATAAACCATGAAAACTAAGAATAAATTGTAGCAATATGGATGGCTACTTCAGATAGAGTGGTGGTAAAACTCTATGCTATGCACCATAACAACTCCATGCCATGCATGAGAATACCAAAATGATATGGCAAAAACATGAAAAGAGGAGGGAAATAATATTTCAGAGTTGTAGCCATAGAAACCCATAAGCTTGAGGTTTTCCTTAGCAGCATTGCCCAGTTTATAGGATCAAATGGCCAAATAGATGAGATCACAACATTTTGAATGGACTACCACCATCCCCAGGGGTTAAATGAGAAGTTAAACCCATTATCACAACAATTTTCACCTCCTACAGAGTTGTCTCAAAATGTTGATTAATGTCAACTTTGAAGGGATTCTCAAGTGCATTTCAAAATCTAATAGGCACACGTATCGGGGATGGGGACGGGGATAGGAGGGAGGCCAATTTTTAGGGGACGACAAGGGACGGCTATTAAAAAATAGGGAAAATTTTAAAAATATAGAAAATTTTCAAATATTCATATAATAAAAGGAGATGTATCAGGCCTAGAGGTATCACATAAAATAGATGCAACCTAAGCTTCTGCCTAAACACAATGTCGTGTGTGTGTGCACACATGCACATGTGGGTGCACATATGAGTCTAAAATAATCAGACTTGTTAGAAAACACATTGAAGATTACATATACAAACACAAAAAGGTGAGTACCATCCCAATTTGAAATGTGAAATAAAATTTAAGCTATAAAGCATATTTTTGGCATGAAATCCTTTCCCGTATGCCTTAATAATATGAAATTCCATATGCACATTAATGGATTTGCATACTAGATTTCTCACTTCTGAAATTGTAAGGATAGACCTTAAATACTAGTGTTGTTTCTTACTCATGAAATTATAAGGATATACCTTAAATCCTAGTGTTGTTTCTCCAGTCTCCTTGTAATTATAATTTGTTTTAGACATGCATTTCTAATTGAAGGAACCGTTGCATGAGGGAAATCTTATGTGCTTATGCATATACTAACTTAAATATTACTATTTTGCAGTGCTTACATTTGAAAGCAATTTGAGCAATCATGACAGGGCAGTGGTGCATCAAGTGAGTGCAAAAATGGGTTTCAAATCCAAAAGTTTTGGGTGTGTATCTTTCAGACCTTTATGATTTATTCATTAGTATTTTTCTCCTATCATTTCTCCATACCAATAACATTTATTCTAGTAGGTCATGGGGAATGTTTGGGTTACAAATATGTAATTATAGCATGTGCACGTATAGGTATAATCTAACATTTTGAAGCTTATATATCATCAAATTCATGTTATAGTTTCCCCTTGGGATCTAGTGTAATTTGTAGAAATTAAGATGTGTACCTCAAGATGTTGTGGTTTTCATAATCGTAGATTATAACAATTATTCATTCTTATTCTTAATATAATTTATTCCAATATCCAATCATGATTCAATCTAGTATCAGTGACATTTGATTATAATGTTCTTATATTCCAAAAAAAGAAGAGACTACACTCTCTTCGTGAAACTTGAGTTATTTCTGATACAGATGTTTTAGAGAAGAACATAAGTTGCAACATTTTTAGGATCCAACTAAAAAAGTAGTGTTGCTGGAAATACTCAGCCTATATTCATATATGATCCACATGTACCACATATTTAACTAGCATCTTAGTAATAATGTTTAGGGTGTCCTCAATATAGCCAACACGGGCACAAAGGTCAACCATGCACACCTAATGGTCAACTATATATGTAAATTGTAATGCATTTAAGGGTTATTGATGTGTGAAGTATGTGCAGCCCTCATCCACTAAACTTGCATGACTGCATGCACCTAGAACCCAATCTGAAATTGATTCCATTAACTCCCTGTCATAGCTGCAACACTCGAATATAATAGAGTTGGAGGTTTAAATAAGCTCCCTGATTCCATTGGAAAGTTGTCACAGTTGCAACACTTGAGCATAAAAGGGTGTAAAAGTTTAAATAACCTCCTTGATTCTATTGGCAACCTGTCGCAACTGCAACACTTAAGCATAGAAGGGTGTAAAAGTTTAAATAACCTCCTTGATTCTATTGGCAACCTGACACAGCTGCAACACTTGATCATAGAAGATTGTAGAGGTTTAAATAACCTTATTCCACTAGCAACCTTTCACGTCTGCAGTACTTGAAACTAGTAAGTTGTAGAGGTTTAAATAACCTCCCTGATTCCATTGTCAACCTATCACAAATTTTGAACTTGAACATAATAGGAAGTTTCAAAGGTTTAAATAACCTCCTTGATTCTATTGACAATCTATTGTAGCTGCAACATTCGAAACTAAAATATTGTCATGGTTTAAATAACCTCCTTGATTCCATTGGCAACTTGTCACAACTACAACCTTGAACATAGAAGGGTGTGAACATTTAAATAACCTTCTTGATTCCATTGGCAACCTGTCAAAATTGAAACACTTGAACATGGTATGGTCTATAGATTTAAATAACCTCCCTCATTCCATTGACAACCTGTCACAACTGTAGCACTTCAACATAGAAATGTGTAAAAGTTTAAATAACCCCTTGAGTATATTGGCAACCTGTCACAGCTACAACACTTGAACATAGAAGACTGTAGAGGTTTAAATAACCTTCTTGAATCCATTGGCAACCTATCACATCTACAACACTTGAAAATAGAAAGTTGCAGAGGTTTAAATACCCTCCCCAATTCCATTGTCAACCTCTCATAGCTGCAACACTTGAATATAATAGGAAATTTTAAAGGTTTAAATAACCTCTTTGATTCTATTGACAATCTATCACAACTGCAGCACTTAAAAATAAAATATTGTCATAGTTTAAAATCACCTCCTTGATTTCATTAGCAACCTATCATAGCTGCAACACAACACTTGAACATAGAAGGGTGTGGACATTTAAATAAGCTCC